>PVHX01003973.1:0-88496 GCA_004024805.1 Geosciurus inauris
AGGATGGCCTGGGGTGGGACTACTCAGAGCCCAGTGAAAAGTAGCTCCTACTTGGTTCCAAGCTCGACAAAGCAGAGGAAGGCAAGATAGTGGAACTTGCAATGGCAATTAAATGTAGCACCGATAGTCATTCCTACTTACATTTCAATATACAAAGAAAATTATATCTTTTCACCTACCTTCAAAGATAGCAAAGAAGTGAAACACTGCCCGGGACTCAGAAGGAGAAAAAAAATCAAGTATTTGTGAATGGCTCCAATGAGTAGCTAACCTAAGAATATAAAAGTGCATTTATTTGGACATTTGGATATTCACTGTGTTCTGTATATTTACCTAATCTTCGCATGATTAACAAAAAAAAAAAAAAAAGGTGAGCTGCCCTGGACAAGGGACCAAAGTGCTACATATTAATTTTAACAGCTGTAACTGCTGTGCCCTCTCGCAGCACTTCATCCTGCTGATCACTCCCTCCTTCTCCTTGCAACTCTTTTCTACATTTTTTCTCTAAAACAACTTCTTGTTCCCCTCTGCTATTTTCTCTAAAACAACTTCTTGCTCCCCTCCTATTATTTCTCCAACTTGTTCATGAATTTTTCTTTCCCTCTTGACTCACAAATATGTTTTTTGTCTTCAAAGAGTTGATATTCAAATGCTCCTTTTTTATTCTAGTTCTTCCGACAAAGGTCAGGAGAATGGACTGTGGACTCATACAGGCTGGGATGGAATGCCAGCTCCTCAACAGCCGGCTACAATTCCCACAGCTAATTAACTCTCTGTATTCAAATTTCCTCACCTATAAAATAAAGATGATGAAATCAAATGTTCCTCACAGGCTGTAATAATTGTGTGAGTTTACTTAGGTAAAGTAGTTAGGATTCTGCGTGGCACACAGTTTTTGTCCTATGTCAGTTATTAACTGAGAATTGGTTATAACAGTCTTCACTGAGGCCTCTATGCTGAGGGCACTCAGATCCATATCACAAGGCTAGAACTCACTTCATGAGTTTCAAACCTTTTATTCAATTCCATTCTAGTCATATCCAGTTCCAAGTCCAAGTTGCTGATAAAAAGAACACCTCATTCTTCTTTCAAAACCTACTTTTATGTGTTTTCTAGCTTATAGAATCCTATTTGAATCCAGACTTGCAAACGAGAAAATCACACAAATTAAATTAGCAAGAAATTCTATTAGTTCCACCTTTAAATTCATTCTCTCCTCACTTTCCTCGCTCTTGGCACAATTTCTTTGCTCAGTATCTCCTGTCCTCATTGTTCTAACTCCATTACCCCTGACTGTATGAAATATTACTACCAGGATAGATGTTCTAAAATGAAAAACATATATTCTTAGTAAAGTCAAGCCCAGCACACCCAGCTTCTGAGGCTGCCCTCTTCTGACAGCAAGCATCCACACCCAGTGCTCAGATCTGGCAAAGAATAAAAGTGGGCAGTGCTGATACAGCACAAAGATCAATGAAACAAATCAGAAGTCACCTTTCAAAACTCAAGAAAAAAAAAATTCAGAGATGTACATCATTAGAGAAGCTAAAATGCAAGAACTTAACCTGAACTAGATTGTCTACCATTTTTAATAAATACGAACTTGTAAGTTAAACCAGGAAATGAGAAAGAAATTTAGAGGAAATAGATAATAGGCAAGTAGAGATATTGCTTGTGAAAGGTGGGAAAGAAACAAGCTTCTAATGGTCCTGAGTAACCTAAAATTGTTGCCCGCTACTTCATTTCACCTCTTGCCACCACCTCAGAAGCACCTTTACTTCTAGCAGTAGCCATGCTGAACTGCTTACCAAAATGCAGCATACCTTCTCTCTGCACGTTCTGTTCCCACTGTGTACAAGCTCTGCTCCATTTCCTTTCTCCACTCAGCTAACTCACCATTATTTGCATTTTTGCTGTGACACAGCTACCTTCCAAGAAGGCTTTCCCAACCTACTGGTCAGGTCAGCTGTGGGCACTCCCAGCTAGGCTTCTACCTGCCTATAATGCTGTGCCAATTGACTTACTTGTCAAACCTTCACTCAGTTGTTAAACAGTCCAAGGAAAGAATTATAACTTTTTCCTCTGTGCCCAGCATAAATATTATGAAAACATAAATTTTTAAAGAAGCTGTGTTTCAACATACAAACACTAAATCATCAAAGGAATTAATGAGTTAATTAATAATCGCATGGATCTGAATCAATGTGTCCATATCTTCTTCCTAATCTCCCCTCATGATATGGAATACATGGGTGCCACAACATGTTTAATTTGTGATCAGCTAATAGGAAATTACAGGGATATCAAAATGCTATTTGGAAAATAGAACTTTGCCTCATTAGCATTATGTTTTATGAGAAGCTGAGCTAAAAGTTTTCACAAATACAGCTTCACAAATACCCTGATCATAATAGGTAATTCTAGTTTTCTTAGAGTTTTTTTTTTTTCATTTAGAGAACAAGCTAATCTTAATTCTCATCAATTTAAATTGTAATTTCTTAAACAATACAAGCCATTAATGATTAGTTAATTCAATTCAGAATACCAGATTAACAGGTGCACTCCACAGAATGCAATGGAATACTTGCAATCTAAGCAGAGCAGATAAGACTAAAGAAATGCAAAACTCAAAGAGGAAAGCTATAAAGATAACATTTTACAACATTTACTTTAGATTTAACAGAAAGAATAATTCTTAAATCTCTAAAGAAATCTGAAAAACCAATAGGCCAATTTAACTTAGATTTGAATAATAACAATGATAGATGTAAAAATGCATTTTCAATATTGTATAGACTCTCAAACGCAGCAAAAGCCTGGGCTGGAACAATCACAGCTTTGTGGGATAGGCTCAATGTCACTGGGTGTGTTGCAGGATTGTTTGTGAAATGGCTGGCAGGAACTATCTCAGATTCTCTTTATCCTTCTGCAGGTGGACAATGAAATCCTTCATAGAACTTCCTTAGGTTTTTCAAACTAATAAACAGACAAAACTCCACACTACATTTCAAGACAAAGATTTAGACTAGTACCTTCTCCAACTGCCATCATTCTTTATTGAGGATGATTTAATATTTTATCCATGTATATGTCTCAAAAACATTTCCCCTCAACAATGGATATTACATCTAATATTTCTAAGTGATTTAGGCTGCCATCTCAAGTTGGAAATTATCTTCTTTTGGGAACTTTATTCTTTCTGGAAACTTATTTAAAAATTAAAGACTTTCAAAAGTGACAAACCCATGAAGTAATTCTATGAATAATGCCTTCAATCATTATTTGTATTTTTCTCATCTGAAATGGAAATATTAGATATGTTTGTGTTAACTTCAGTCCCCTGAGAAGCTGATGTCAAAATAATATTGCTGGGTATGTGTCACTTTCCTGCTGCTGCTGGAACAGATGACCACCACAAATTCTGGGCTTAACAAAAATTTACTATCTAATAGTTCTAGAGGTCAGAAGTCTGAAGCATATCTTGCTGACTAAAATAAATAAGACAGTGTTCCTTCTGAAGATTCTATAGGAGAATCTATTCCTTGCTTTTTCCAGTTTCCAGAGGCTGCCTGAATTCCTGTCTTCGGGGCTCTGCTACCCTCCAGCCTCTGCTTCCACTCACATTTCCTTCTCTCCCTTGGCTTTTGTTGTCATAGTGCATGTTTTGTTTCTCCTGGCCCACTCCTAGAAGGATCCCCATGACTACATTTAGGACTGTTGGCACATAATCCTCAATAACCTCCTCATCCTCAAATTCTTAATTTAATTCCACATTCAAATCCTTTGGCCACGTAAAACAAGATACAAATTCTGGAAATTAAGGCATGGATATCTTTGGAGGGTCATGATTCAGCCTATGATAATGTGTAAAAATGTGTTGGGGGAAATACCTAGTAAAAGAGAGGGAACAACAACAAAAACAGATTTGTCACATAGACCAGACTCCTGTGAAGGAAAGAAAGGAGGAAGGAGAATTGGGTTGGGAGAATATCAGCTTGCAGAGCAGTGCTAAGAAAATTTTGGCCAGATGTATGGGGAGTCCTCAAAGTTCTGTATTAAAGAATAAGTGAATGAATCCATATATTCATTCCTTATTAAAGAAGTGAATGACTATATATATACACACACATATATATGCATACACACACATACATGTATAGAGAGATAAATAGATATAGCGACATATCTTGCTAGAATGAGCCTGCATTAGCAGCCTGCCACACTCAGTCATTGACTATGTGCAACCTGCAAAGGTACAGAGGTCAGAGTGAACCCACAAGAGCAATGGTGGGAGGGGGCTGGCTCAGATAATTTTGATCCCTACAACAGGAGATCTGTTATGGTTTAGATATTACATGTCCCCCAAAAGCTCATGTGTGAGACAATGCAAGAAATGATTAGATTATGAAAGTTGTGACCTAATCTGTGGATTAGTCCACTGAAGGATTAACTACTAGTTAACTGTAATCAGGTAGGGTGTAGCTGGAAGAGGTAAGTCACTACAGGCATAGCTTTGGGGGTTTATATTTTGTCACTGCTAAGTGGAGCTCTCTGATTCCTGTTGCCATTTTCTTAGCTGCTTTCCTCCTCCATGCTCTTCTACCATGATGTTCTGCCTCACCTTGGGTCCAGACCTATGGCATCAGCCATTTATGGATGGCAACCTCTGAAACTGTGAGCCAAAATAAAATGTTCTTCCTCTGAATTATTGTTCTTGTCAAGTCTTTCAGTCACAGCAAGGAAACATCTAAAACAGGAATTAATATTATGGTTTGGATATGGTTTGGATCTTACATGTGGCCAAAAGCTCATGTAAAACAATCCAATAATTTTCAGAGGTGAACTGTATAGATTATGAGAGCTGTAACATTATCAGTGCATTAAACCACTGACACAGATAAGCTAGCTGGTAAATATAAGCAAGTAGAATATGGCTGCTCAAATTAGATTATTGGGAGATTTCTTTGGAGGTTATATTTTGTTTCTGGTGAACAAAGCTGTCTCTCTGCTTCCTGGTTGCCATGTTTCAGCTGCTTTCCTCTGCAACAACCTTCTGCCATGATGTTCTGTCTCACCTCAGGCCCAGAGCTATGAAGTCAGTGGACTCTGGGCTGAACTCTTGCAACTGTGAGCCAAAATAAGCTTTACCTCCTCTAAACTGTTTTTGTCAAGCCTTTTGGTCATAGCAACGATAATACCTGATTAAAACAGAAATCTGTACCAAGAATGGAGTCTATGCTATGACTAAGTTAACCATGTGGTCAGAAGCCTTTGGAACTGGTCTGCAGAGGGAGCAATTTTGATAAGTTCGGAGGTGCCAGCTGAAAAAGTTTTAGAATGTTTAAGCAGAGCTGAATGGGTAATATTGGTGGGAGCTCAGAAATCCCAAATGCCAACAGAATGGTAGAAAGTAAAGACTGAATTCACAAGGTTTCAGAGGAGAAGGACTTTATTGAAAATTGTACTAGAGGTCATTCATGTTATATCCTAGTAGAGAAGTTGTCTACATTTTACCCATGTCCTGAGAATTTCAATGAGGCAGAGTTTAAAGGGGATAGACTAATTAATCTGGCAGAGGAAATTTCAAGGCAGTACAATATTCACGTGGTGGCATGGATATTGCTGGAGGCTTTTAGCCAAGTTTCCTGTGATAATCAGGATCAGAAAGCAGAACAGAAAGATTTTAAAAACTTGTAACTTGGCTAGAAGAGTGGGTGTAAAGCTGTGGTTTAAAAAGTTGTGATTTTTAAATAGATTATATAAAACAAACTTTACTCGGGGAAAAAAAAAAGGAAACGTGGCTTGAGGGCATCTCAGGAATTGTCACAAGTACATTCATCTCAGGATCAAAGATATAAAACTAAAAATTCCTTTGAGAGACCAGTGGAGCATCCCTCTGGCACCAGAGAGCCTAGGAAGTTGTTTCACCACACTTGATCACCCAGGCATTCAGAGGCTGCCACAGCCATGGTCCCAAGATTCTTGGCTAATGATCAAGATAGTGGCAGACCCTAGCATCAACCACGTGGTGCTGCTTCTGTAGGAATGCAGGATACTGGAGTTTTGGGGTCAGGGAGGCTCCCACAGAGAATTCAAAGGAAGACCTGAAAGGCCAAGCAAAGTATAGCAGAGTCAGAGTCCCTGCAGGCTGTCCTTGAGAGGGAAATACATGAAGATGGGAGAAGAAAGCCAAAATTGCAGTGGAGACCTTCAAGATTACGAGATGGCAATAATGTGAGAACTCTGCCTAGGAAAGCTGTAGGAATTGAGCACAAACGAGCCAAGAGAGAGGCCAAAGTGGGCTACAACCAGGGGTTTATATTTTGTCCCTGGTGAGTGGAGCTCTCTCTCTGCTACCCGTTTGACATGTTCTGGGCTGCTTTTTTCTTCCACGCCCTTCCACCATGATGTTTTGGCTCACCTTGAGCCCAGAGTTTTGGAGGCCACCATCAAAAGACTGAGACCTCTGAAACCATGAGCTAAAATAAACTCTTCCTCCTCTATGTTGTTCTTGACAAGTCTTTTGATCACAGCAACAAAAAATAAGCTGACTAAAACAAGATCTCAATGTTGTATTTTCAGTCCCTGTAACAGTGGTGTAAGTTCCTTTATAACTTAAAAGAACCTTAGATATTTTTCTCTTCCAGCCCTTTTACCCACTAATCTTAATTCATTTGCATTTGATTTCAATGAGCATTTATGGAGTGCCAGACACTGAAGGCCCAGAATACAAAAGACCTAATTAATCACTCCCCTCAGAATGACAGCAGTATAGAGAAAAAAACATAAAAATAATTTTAATGCTACCCCAAAATAGATATGCTATAGGGTGACAACCTCCCAATTTACCTAAGAAAATTTGTCTGTTCCCCAGGGTTATCTGTTAGCACCCTCCTTTCATTCTCCCAAGTGTCACAGATAGGGATTGGGGCACAGCTCAGTGGTGGAATCCTTTTCCACCCTGTGCACAGCCCTTGGTTTGATCCAAGCACCACCAGAAGAAAAGTGTCACAGATGGAATGGCAATCTATATTATCACTGTAATCATGGGTGCACATCCACTGAATCCAGACCAGGGCAAAGAGTAAGTAGTTATCATTTTCTTGATTAAGTGTTAACTCAGGTTAAGAGGACAAGCAAAGGTTAACAAAACAAATGGTCGTGTGTAGATGGGACAGGAAATGAGTACAGCTGGTAAAAAGGTCAAGCTTCCAACAAAAAAATAATAAAGTAATAGTCTTAAAAGTCAACAGCCCTACAAACATGGACAAGTATTTCACAAAAACCAATACAAGTTACATACAGGGGAGAAGTAGAAAATGAAATAAGCCAGGTAAGTTAGAATCACAACATGATAATCCTGAACATGGCTTGCTATGAAGTGAATTCATTTCATTGCTTCCTGGCTACCATTTAAATATAAGGATAAAAGCAATATTGCTGGGTGAGAATTAAGAAAACTAAAAAATAAGTACTTGAAGTTAGTATATTGTAACTTTCTTTATAGTTAAGCTGAGAGAGAACCTGCAAAACAGGATAAGAAACATATTAGGACAAAAAGAAACTGTCCGCACAAATTTAGAATACAGAAGTCGCTAGAGATTATTTTTAGTTTCAAAAAGTTTGAAAGGAGCAGCCAAATGAATAACTCCCAGAAGAATACATTTCCATAAAGCATTCATAGAATGCCTGGCCATATATGGCACCACTTTCTACTAAACTTAAAAAATTAATAAAAGGCTTCTTTAGGTAAAAAATTATCTAATGTGACATTATAATTTGTCATTATTTTCTATAAATTAGTGTAAGATGTAATGATGCTCTGCAAAAAGATACTGAACTCTGTATTTTTCATAGCTATGTCTAACCCTTATAGAAAATAATTAGACATTATATACAGCTCCATGTTAATGCAACTCCTAGATTATAATCCAGCAAGATTCTATCATGGAATACAAATACAATACACCTGACCACACACCAGGAATTATTTTTTCATAAGCAAAAGCTTTGCTACTATAGTTCTGCAGAAGACTTTACTCTATTATTGAAATAGAACACACTCAATATTTTATGAAGACCAGAGTCATTTTATGTCTTTCTTTAGAAACTTATAGAATATATTACACATTTATAGAAACAGTGCACATGACTATTTTATACCATAGTCTCTGGCTAAGAGAAAGTAAAGGAAAGAGTATTATAACGGAGATTGAATTTCACAAGCAGCTTTTTCCTGGCTATGGAAAAAAAGTAGAGTGAGCAGTTAGCTGAGTTTCTGGACTCTCTTCCTTGGGAGAAATAAAGAAAAATCTCCTCGTAAGGAAGTAGTCTCAAAATGATTCCTTGGAGAAGAATCATAATAGAATCAAACACTATCATCAACAAATTCAACCTTTATTCTCAAAATGTGTCTCCTTTGACTAATTAAAATTCCCCGTGATTATATTTGATTTGGTTGACTTTTGTTGGTTTGCATGGAAAATTTCAAAAATTTCAGAAAATTTTCAGTAGTCATAAAGAGGTAGGCTTCTGAATAATTGTGTTCTTTATGTTTAAATCTTGTACAAGAGGGGTATTCCTATGTAAATAGGAAGAAGGTGGCAGACAGTAAATATTTGAATGCTACAATTCTATATAAATATGAACATACACATAAACAATTCCATATATAAGCTATACATACACATAAATATATTTGACCTGGTCAGACTCAACTAACCAGAAGCATTAGCAAGAGAGGTAGTATATCAGTCTCCTGGTCTACAGTAATACACTACCACAAACTGAGTAGCTTATCAGACAGAAATTATTATCTCATAATTCTGCAGACTAGAAGGTCTAGACAGTGTAGATTTAGATGGTGTAGACAGTGTTGGTTCCTTCTGAAGACAATGAGGGATAATCTCCAAACTTCTTTTCAGCTTCTAGTAAACTCAAACATTCTTGGACTTAGAATGACATTTTCCATCTTGTCACCTTTCCAATATAAATGTCTGTCTTTTATCAAATGTCTCTTCTCTAAATGAACACTAGTCACTTTTGGATTAGGTCCCACTCTTCTGATCTTGAATTTACTTGATCATTTGCAAATAATCCATTTCCAAAACAGGTCATAGCTCCAGGTACTGGGAGTCAGGATTTCTTTTGGGGGACATAATTCAACTTATAAATAGTTCGGATGTTTTGTGGATTTGCACAGAGCTTCTTAAATAAGAAAAGATGGCTGAGAAAGTTCTCTAATCATCTGATGATATACAGGACAAAATCCTAAAAGTCAGCCAGGCACAGTGGCACATGCCTGTAATCCAGCAATCTTGAAGACTGAGGCAGGAGGAGCACAAGTGTGAGGCCAGCCTCAGCAACTTAATGAGGCCCTAACCAATGTAGCAAGACCCCATTTTAACTAAAAGTTAAGAAATATTTTTTAAAAAGGACTGGGATATGGCTCAGTGGTAAAACATCTCTGGGTTCAATCCCCATTACCAAAACAAAATGAAACAAAACAAAGCAAAACACAAACTAAAAATCTGATCTAGATCAGACTGGCAATAGCTACTCTAAAAACTTATTCTGTTAGGATGAAAGTCCTAAAACAAATTGGTAATGCTGGCACTGTGTACAACCAGAGTAACACTTTTTCTGAAGGCACCTGCAAGAAAGAGACTACACTTAGTTTAAAAAACAAATCCACATTTTTAACTATAAATTTAAAAATAATTCCTCACATCCAAATTTAGCCTTGCACTTAAAGTTTGAGCCTTACTAAAAATGACTATTAGGCTTTTTAAAAATTTGAGCTGTGTCTAGGAATGGACAGCAACAAAAATATTGTGATAATAAGACTACAAATTGTAAAATGAGTTATAGATTTTTAGTCTATTATGTAATTTAAAACTGTATATCCTGTAACAGATAGTTAGTATCACTTGAACCTCAATTCAATTCTTTGACATATCTTTATCTTCTCTGTAGCTGGTTGCAGTGTATATCCCAAAACATTAGATAGAGGACCTCACTCCCTGCCTAACGCAACCTAATTTGGAAATTGGATCTTTTTAGACATAATCAAGTTAATGTAAGATCACATTGGATGAGGGTGGGCCCCAATCTAATGGTGGATGTCTAAGATAAAGGAATGGAAGATTTGGACACAGAGAAACAGAGATCTCCCATAGGCAAGAAGTCCAAGTTTGAAGTAAGGCATCTACAAGCCAAGGAACACAAGGACTGCCAGGAATCACCAGAAGCTAGGGGAAAGGCACAGAGCAGTTTTTCCCTCAGAACTTCCAAAAGTAACCAACCTTACCAACACTTCAATCTGGCTTTCTGAACTGAGAGAGAATACAATTCTGTTGTTTTAAGCCCCTGAATTTGTAGTAATTTTTTATGGCAGCCATGGGGAAAAAAAGACACTCTCTTAGCCATCAGGAACCCAGTATACACACTTGAGAAATCAGTTATACGGGGCTCCGATTCCAGAGAAAACTTTACTCTTTTTTAGAAACAGAAGGGTTTCCATGTACATGAAAGAATTTCAGTGTAGTCTTGGCTGATGGTGATGTTGAATAGAGATGCTAAGAAAACTTGAATTAGTTGGCAGCATTATTATTATTATACTATTATGACAATTTTCCTTGGGAACATTTGTGAAGAATGTTCAGTGTGATTAACATAAAATTCCCCTCTTTTTAATGAATGATCTTCATGTCTTTGGAAACCATGTATTTTTATTTTAAATGGAATCTTAGGACATTGAATTAAGTTAAGTAACAGGCCTAGAGAACACACCAATTGGAATTGACAATTCATTGCAAATGCTCTTTACAGACTTGTTTTCTGGAAAATAGGCATTAACTATGCAATAATTTGCAGTTATTTGAAACAGATTAGTGACATTCAACTTGAAGTAAACTAGTAAGACTTTAATGGTTTTCCTTTTTATACCAATCAAATGCTTTGTACTTTTTTTCTACTTCATCGAACAAATTTTACAGGTTTTATTGATCATGTTCCATGTAACTTCTTTGACTTGTGAGGAAGATGGAGTACTGAAGTTTGTGAAGTAATCAAGTGGCAATGACCGAAAGGCCACAAACAATTCAGTGCATTGTGAACTTGGGTACACTCTTGGTTCCATTTTAATTTTCAAGGACCTGACCCAGTTAGAAGGTCCCCTCTCTGAGGTCTAGCCCTAGAGAAGATAGTGGAGCCTGAGAACAGCTCAGAGACAAAACAGTCAAAGAGAAAACTGCCAGAAGTTCCATTATATAAACAGTCAACATGTAAGCCATTTTTTAGGAACTTAATCATCATAAATTCTGTGGCATTTAAATTTAGAAATAATAAGGTGGAAAAAAGTATGAATACTAGAACCATTCTAGAATAATTTAAATTTTCAATATGTATCTATATAGTATATGTTAAGCACTAGACCTAAGTTATTACCCTTCACAAGATAAACAACCACATGTCAAGAAAACCACCAGCATTCCTGATTACTTCAAATATAGAATTCTTTAAATTGTTTTGTAATTTATGCCCACTTATATTCCTGAGGGTCATATTTTAAAAGTTGCAATATTATCTATATTCCTCAATGTAGAATTCATTGTGACTTCCCAATAGGACTGACTCACTTCACACCACTGATTAAGATACACCAGTTCAGCAGTTAGACCTTTCTCTGCCTCTGGCCACCTGTTTATTCTCAACAGAAAAGACAAAATGTAAATACAGAGAATAAACCTCGGAGATGGGCTCTCAAGTTAAAGAGCCCATCACTGAGGTCTAAAACAGAAAATGTCTGAGGCAGACTTTTTACTACTTTAGGAGACATAAGAGGAAGTTGATTCTAGAATTTGCATTTGAACGTTCAACAGGGGTTGATTGGAAGCGACCAGTTCATGCTGGGAATTTGAGGGTGAGAAAAAACTTTACTGCTCTGTCACTAAAAGTAACTGTGTTCTCTCTTAATGACAGAGCAATCTCTGAAGTGAGCCAATAAGACACAATTTTTATCAAGGTAACTGGAGGTTTCATCACATGTCACTGCAGTCTTAGAGAAGGCCTGGATACACGCAGTGGTGAGCAAATGTCTCTCTCTACCTCAGATCATTGTCTTTTCCCAAAAAAAGAAATCCAGTCTTATCAGAATAATCAGATGTCTTAGAGGTGAACTTCACAAGGATCTCATTCATTAACTAGTGTTTAAAGAGGTTTTTAAGCAAATCCCTTTCAGCTAGAAATGAAGAAATGTTTTTTCTAGTCTGCAGGAAAAGATTAGCACACTCCATAAAGGTGAATATTTTTCCAGATTTTTGTTTTTCTTACTTTAAAGCTCAGTCATAATTCCAGATCTCTTCCTCAAAGTTATCCAGCATAAGGAAATTAATCTCTTTCTATTCACTAGAGGGGCCTAATTCATTTAAAAAATAGTATTGATTTACTAAGGTAAACTGTTTTGTAGGGAAAATATCCCTCTTTTATGTCACTGAAAATCACTAACTGATTAAGAGACCACAGGCACAGCCTGACTCTCAGATGGCTGTTATAATTTAGGTTCTGTATGAACATTGATTGTCAAGAGTTTATGTTGAGCCGATTAAACTTAGACCATAACAATTCTTCTTCCCAGAATCAAAGTCAGAGCAAAAGTTAATAAAAGTAAAAATCTATTATTCCTGGCAGTGTGTTCCTATAAGTTATAAAAGAAATGATCAGTGATCTGTAGTGCACAACTTTCCCCAAAACTTGCTGACTTTGTAAAATAGTCTGAAAAACAGACTTATGTGTCATCGGGCTTGAAACAGCTGATTTTGTGTGTATGGAATGTCCAATAAATTAATCAGTCTCTAATTTAGAATTTATAAAAGATTGGCCTTTTAAAGGGCATAAAGTAATTTTGAAATTACTCAACAGAGTTCTGAAGACAAACAAATTCACAATGTCCGAGGCCACTCTGTACTAATGGCCTGACCCACTGGAACAGGGATACCAGAAGCAACTGTGCAGAGTGTTCAGGATGAGAGTTGAGAAAAATGGGGGAGGAGGGTTGAAATGGTTATTTGAAGCTGGGCCTAGTGGAGTACGTCTATAATCCCAGTGGCTTGGAGGCTGAGGCAGGAGGATCGCAAGTTCAAAACCAGTTTCAGCAACTTAGCGAGACCCTAAGCAACTTAACAAGACCCTGTCTCAAAATAAAACAAAGAAAGGGCTGGGGATGTGGCTCACTGGTTAAGTGTCCCTGGGCTCAATCCCTGGTATACATATTTTCTCTCCCTCTCTCTCTCTCTCTCTCTCTCTCACACACACACACACACACACACACACACACACACACACAGAGTTATTTGCAGGAATGGGAGAAAAAAATCAGTAAAAGTTGACTACTGAATAGTAAACCCCATTCTAAGCTCTTTATCAGTGTTTATCCATACAATCTCCACAGCCCCAATAGGATATAGGGACTGTCATGTCTGTTTTAGGCATGAGAAAACCTGGAGAAAGAGTTAATGAATATCTATAGACCAAGTGGTAGAAAGTGGGATAGAACTGAGGAAGCCTGGCTAGAGGGTCTGTGCTCTCCACTATGTGCTTTACTGTCTTTTAACAATTAAAAGGTCAGTAACTCTCAGCTTCCAGAAAAACAAACTAAAACTTCACATATGTTTCTGGTCTAAATACTACAGATTTCCCTATATCTAGTTCTTGTCTATCTTGAATCTGCTCTATTTTCCTTTTTCTGGATCTAACATGATCACAAGTGAGAAATTTATGAGTAATTAAAAACTGAAAGTTCCTTAAACAGGTAATTTAATAATGTTGTCCCTCAGCTGCTGAGTGGATAAAGAGTGGTACAGTCACACCAAAGAACACTACTTTAGAATGAAAAAGAACCACTAACAACTACAACATATGCATACAAACAAAAGCATCATTTTAAGTCAAAGATATCAAACACAAAAGGCTACAAAGACTGTATGATTCTATTTGTATGACATCCTAGAGAAAGCAAAGTAAATGGGGACAGAAATATGAATAAGGCTTCCTAAGGCCTAGAGGTCAATGAAGGGTACTGAAGACTAAGATCCACAGGGAAAACTTGGGAGGTGATATAAATCATCAGTATCTTGACTACGGTGTTAGCTATGTCACTACATTTTCTATCAATACTCATATAAACCTGGAAAGGGTTGACTGTACAGTAGATAACTTATACTTCAAGAAGCTTAACTTTTCAAAACTGATAATCCCAGAACAATTAAGTTGCCAAAATATTGTTTTAATACATTTATTTGTAATATACTATGAAAATTTCCATTGTAAGAATTCACATATAGCTGGCATGATGGCACCAGCCTGTAATCGCAACAGCTCAGGAGGTTGAAGCAGGAAGATGGTGAGTTCAAAGCCAGCCTCAACAAAAGTGAGGTGCTAAGCAATTCAGTGAGACCCTGTCTCTAAATAAAATACAAAATAGGGCTGGGTATGTGGCTCAGTGGTGGAGTGCCCCTGAGTTCAATCCCCAGTACCTCAAAAAACCCAAAGAAAACAAAAAAAGAATTCACATATATTTCATATTGAGAAATTAAGTGGTATATACAAATATGATTTTTAAATCCACTCATCATCAGAAAGCCATAATGGTCTGAAGATACATTTGGCTGACTCTCTCACTACTTCTTGTTCACTGTAAGGAACCTAATTATGGGAAGTGGTCACAAAACAGAAAACGAATCTACAGACACATCTAAAAACAATGATCATGGTGAAAGCACTATAAATAGATGAAACTCCTGGCCAGAGTCCCAGCTGACCAGCAGGAACACAGGCCAAGGCCCAGAACCACCTTCAGGGACCTCTGGAAGAGCCCAGCCAAGATCAGACCCGAGATTGCTAGCTGCCAATCACAGAGGAACACAGATCCAGGCAAAGGACTGCCTCCAGACTCCAGCGGCTGAGGCCTGAAACCGCCCCCAGTTCAGTGCCAGAGCCCCTGCCAATCCACAGGAGGCCAGGCCCGGGATTAGACTCACCACCTAGAATCCCTGAAGGAGTCCAGGCCAAGATCAGGCCTATGACTGCCCTCACGGGTCTGTGTGAGAGCCCAGGCTCAGGACTGCCCCTGCACATAGTGGGGATTCATATTGCTGCTCCCTTCCTGTATCCATCTTGTACACTACAGCCATTCCCATAGTTCTTCCCATGTATTAGCCTCTACCTTGGGGCAACAGAAAGGGCCTTGAGGCAGTGGCCCACCAAAGTGCTGCATCTCTGATCAATCAGCCCAAAACCATTTTAAGTCTCACCCTTTTAGCCCCATCCCTGAAACTGTTTGCATCCATCTTGGGCCACTCTCAATGCCATCTTAAGTTACCTCCACTACTACCATCACCATTTTTAGTGGTAGGAGTGTCAATCTAGGGTCACCTGCTGGGGACTTGAAGTGAACTTCAAGGTGAGGTACAGGTAATTTGTAGTGTTACTTATCCTATAAGATTATAGGATAGAAACTGCAATAACTCAGATCAGCATTGCAAGAAAGGAAGATACATAATCAACATGAAAAAACAAGGGAAGAAAGTGCCCCAAATAAACCAAAATACTACAATAAAAGAATCCATTGACAGCACAGTTGATGAAATGTCAGAGAAATAATTCAGAATGTATGTAAATAAAATTATCTATGAATTAAAGAATGACTTAAATGAGCAAATACAGGCAAATATTGATCACTCTAGCAAAGCAATAAGAGAGCAAATAAAGGCAACCATCAATCACACCAACAAAGAGATAAGGGAGCAAATACAGGTAGCAAAATATTACTTTAACAAAGAGCTAGAGATTGTGGAAAAAAACAATCAGAAATTCTTGAAATGAAGGAAACAATAAACCAAATAAAAAACTCGATAGAAAGCATCACCAGCAGAATAGATCACGTGGAAGGCAGAACCTCAGATAATGAAGACAAAATATACAATCTTGGAAATAAAGTTGACTATACAGTGAAGATGGTAAGAAATCATGAACAGAATATTCAAGAAATATGGGATAGCATAAAGAGACCAAATCTAAGATTTATCAGGATAGAAGAAGGTACAGAGTTTCAAACCAAAGGAATGCACAATCTCTTCAATGAAATAATATCAGAAAATTTCCCAAACATGAAAAATGAATTAGAAAATCAAATACAAGAGACTTACAGGACACCAAATGTACAAAATTACAACAGATCTACACCAAGGCACATTATAATGAAAATGCCCAGCATACAGAATAAGGATAGAATTTTAAAGGCTGCAAGAGAGAGGAATCAGATTACATATAGGAGGAGATCTGATCTCAGCAGATTTTTCAACCCAGACTCTAAGAGCCAGGAGATCATGGAATAACATATACCAAGCTCTGAAAGAAGATGGATGCCAACCAAGAATCCTATATCCAGCAAAATTGATCTTCATGGGCCTGGGATTGTAGCTCAGTGGTAGTGCACTTGCCTGGCACGTGTGAGGCCCTGGGTTCGATCCTCAGCACCACATTCAAAGCAATAAAATAAAGACATTGTGTCCATCTACAACTAAAAAAATATTTTTAAAAAAATTGAGCTTCATATTTGATGAAGCTCATAATAAGTTTCATAATAAGTTTATCATAGTTTCATGATAAACAAAAGTTAAAAGAATTTACAGCAAGAGAGCCTGCAATACACAACATTCTTTGAAAAATATTCCATAAGGAGGAAATGAAAACTAACAATGAAAATATGCAAATAAAGGAACTACACTAAAGTAAAGGCCAATCAAATGAGAAACCAAGTCAAGGTAAAAACCAAAAATAAACCAAAATGACCGGGACTACAAACTGCATTTCAATAATAACCCTGAATGTGAATGGCCTAAATGCACCAATTAAAAGACATAGATTGACAGACTGGATTTTAAGAAAAGACCCAAGAATATGCTGCCTTCAAGAGACTCATATCACAGGAAAAGACATCCATCCACAGACTGAGAGTAAAAGAGTGGGAAAAAACGTATCACTCACAAGGACCACGTAAACAAACAGTAATCTCCATCCTCATATCAAATAAAGTGGACTTCAAACAAAAGCTGGTGAAAAGGGATAAAGAAGGACATTTCATACTTTGTAAGGGAATCATACATTAACAAGACAAAACAATCATAAATATCTATGTTCCAAACAATGGGGCATCTACGTATATCAAACAAATCCTTCTCAACTACAAGAATCAAATAGACCACAACACAATAATACTTGGTGACTTTAACACAGCTCTCTCACCACTGGATAGATCTTCCAAACAAAAACTAAACAAAGAAACCATAGAACTCAATAAAACAATCAATAATTTAGACTTAATGGGCATATATAGAGTATTCCATCCATCAATGAGCAAATATACTTTTTTTTCAGCAGCACATGGATACTTCTCCAAAATAGATCATATGTTATGTCACAAAGCAACTATTAGCAAATACAAAAAAATAGAGATACTACCCTGCATCCTATCAGACCACAATGGAAGAAAATTACAAATCAATGACAGATTAAAAAATAGAAACTACTCCAACACCTGGAAACTAACTAATATGACATTGAATGATGCATGGATGACAGAAGACATCAGGGAAGAGATAAAAAAATTCTTAGAGGCAAATGAAAACTCTGATACAACATATCAAAAATCTGTGGGATACCATGAAGGCAGTGCTAAGAGGAAAGTTCATTGCACTAAACTCATTTATTAGAAGAAGTAAAAAGTCAACAAATAAATGAACTGACTCTTCGTCAAAGCCTTAGAAAAGGAAGAACAAATCAACACCAAAAGAACTAGAAGACAGGAAATAATCAAAATCAGGGCTGAAATCAATGAAATTCAAACAAAAGAAACAATTCAAAAAATTGACAAAACAAAAAGCTGGTTCTTTGAAAAAATAAACAAAATTGACAAACCCTTAGCCACCCTAACGAAAAGGAGGAGGGAGAAAACCCAAATTACTAAAATTCATGATGAAAAAGAAATATCATGACAGACACTATTGAAATACAGAGGATAATTAGAAACTATTTCAGAATTTATACTCCAGTAAAAAAGAAAACCCTGAAGACACCAACAAATTTCTAGAGGCATATGACCTACCCAGACTGAACCAAGAAGACATACATAACTTAAACAGATCAATTTCAAGCAAGGAAATAGAAGATGCCATCAAGAGCCTGCCAATGAAGAAAAACCCAAGTCCAGATGGATTCTCAGCTGAATTCTACAAGACCAAGAAGAATTAATACCAATACTCCTCAAACTATTTCATGAAATAGAAAAGGAGGTAACTCTTCCAAACTCATTATATGAGGAAAGTATCACCCTGATTCCAAAACCTGACAGAGACACATCAAAGAAAGAAAACTTTAGACCAATATCCCTGATGAACATAGATGCAAAAATTCTCAATAAAATTCTGGCAAATTGCATAAAAAAATATCAAAAAAATAGTGCACCATGATCAAGTGTGGTTCATTCCAGGGATACAAGGTTGGTTCAACATAAGGAAATCAATAAATGTAATATAGCACATCAATAGACTTAAAGATAAGAATCACATGATTCTATCAATTGATGCAGAGAAAGCATTTGACAACAGCACCCTTTTATGCTCAAAACACTAGAAAAACTTGGGATAGTAGGAACATACCTCAACTTTGTAAAAGCTATCTATGCTAAACCCAAGGCCAACATCATCCTAAATGGAGAAAAATTGTAAGCATTCTCTCTAAAAATAGGAACAAGACAGGGATGTCCTCTTTCACCACTGCTATTCAACATAATCCTACAAACACTAGCCAGAGAAGTTAGATAGACGAAAGAAATTAAAGGGATAGGAATAGGAAAAGAAGAACTCAAACTATCATTATTTGCAGACAATATGATTCTACACTTAGAGGATCCAAAAAATTCTACCAGAAAACTTTTAGAACTAATAAATGAATTCAGCAAAGTAGCAGGATATAAAATCAACACCCATAAATCAATTGCATTTCTATACATCAGTGATGAATCCTCTGAAAGAGAAATTAAGAAAACTATCCCACTCACAATAGCCTCAAAAAAAAAAAATAAAATAAGATACTTGGGAATTAACTTAACAAAAGAGGTGAAAGACCTCTCAATGCAAACTACAACACTGAAGAAAGAAATTGAAGAAGACCTTTGAAGATGAAAAAATCTCCCATGCTCTTGGATAGGCAGAATCAATATTGTCAAAATGGCCATACTACCCAAAGCACTATATAGATTCAATGTAATCCCAATTAAAACCCAACATCATTCCTTATAGAAATAGAAAAGGCAATCATGAAATGCATTTGGAAGAATAAGAGACCCAGAATAGCCAAAGCAATCCTTAGAAAGAAGAGTGAAGCAGGAGGCATCACAATATCAGACCTTAAACTATACAAAGCTATAGTAACAAAAATAGCATGGTACTGGCACCAAAATAGACATGTAGACCAATGGTACAGAATAGAAGACACAGAGACAAACCCACTTAAATACAGTTATCTTATACTAGACAAAGATGCCAAAACACATACATTGTAGAAAAGATAGCCTCTTCAACAAATGGTGCTGGGAAAACTGGAAATCCATATACAGCAAAATGGAACTAAACCCCAATCACTCACCATGCACAAATTTCAACTCAAAGTGGATTAATGACCTAGTAATTAGACCAGAGACTCTATGCCTAATAGAAGAAAAAGCAGGCTCAAATCTTTATCATGTCAGATTAGGACTTTACTTCCGTAGCAAGACTCCTATAGCACAAGAAATAAAATCAAGAATCAATAAATGAGATGAATTCAAACTAAAAAGCTTCTTCTCAGCAGAAGAAACAATCAATGAAGTGAACAAAGAGATTATATTCTGGTAACAAATTTTTGCCACATGCACATATGATAGAGCACTAATCTCCAGGATATATAAACAACTCAAAAACTTAACACCAAAAAAACAAAAAATCCAATCAATAAATGTGCTAAGGAGATGAATTACATTGATTTTCAAATGTATAACCAACCTTGCATTAGTAGGATACATTATATTTGGTCACTGTTTATTATTCTCTTTGGATATTGCTGGATTCTATTCAATTTATTAAGATTTATCTACTGTGTGTGTGTCTTTTCATTTTATACCAGAGTTATGATAGTCTCATAAAGCAAGATTGCATATGTTCCCTCTTCTGTTTTCTTCCAAAGTTTATGAAGGATTGATAATATTGCTTTGTTCAATGCTTAATAGAATTCATGAGTGAAATAAATTGAATCTGGACATTTTTGTCAGTCAGTTTCTGTTTCAAACTTACTTTTCCTTTAGTAGAATTAGTGTTGAGCTAACACTTTAAAATCTCTATATTGAGGTACTAATCCCAAGTACCTCATCATGTGACTGTACTTAGAGACAAAGCCTTTAGAGAAGCAATTAATAAAATATAAAGTGATTAACATGAGATCATGTGGGTGGACCCTAATGCAGAATGGCTGGTATCCTTACATGAAGAGAAGAGTAGGATTCAGATAAACATGGTGGAAAAACCCTGTGAAGACAGAGGGCAAGGCAATCACCTGTATGCAAAGGACAAAGACTTCAGAAAAGCTAAATGCTGTGAATACCTTACTCTCAGATTCCCTGTGAAACTGTGAAAAGCTACACTTCTGTTGGCTAAGCCACCCAGTCTGATACTTTGTCCTGGCTCCCTCAGCAAACAAATCATGGATCCATTCTAATATTCTATTTCTTCTTGCATCAGCTCCATTACTTGTCCATTTCATGAGCCGTCAATGTCAATAGCATGTGGCTGCTGATAATAGTCTCTTATTTTGCACTTAATACCCATGATTCACACTAGCACCCTTTTAATCCTGATACTCAAAATTTGTGTTGTCTCTTTTTCTTCCACTTTTGCTATAGGTTTACCAATTTCCAACATCTTTTCAAGAATCAGCTTTTTGTTTTGGTACTATTAGATAATATATTTCTATTTTTATGATTTACCTTTTTATGTTTTAATTTCTTCTAACACATTTTGGGTTTAGTATTCTTTTTCTAACATTTTAAGGTAGATGACAGAAACCTAACTTAAGGCCTCAGTTATCTTGTAATATAGTAGTTACAGCTATAAAGTTCTGCCCAGACACAACTTTAACTGCATTCCCTGGATTTTATACATGTATTCTCAATATCATTCAATTTCAAATATTTTAAATGTATCTTTTGATTTATTATTTGAGCTCTAGTTTGTTTAAAAGTGAACTGTATAATTCCCAAGTATTTGAGGATTTTCCATGTATAGCTAGGTTATTTATTTTTGATTTAATTCAAGTTGGGACAGAGACTAATGAATGCATAGTAAGTCTGCTGCTATTGTTTTTATTGCATACTCTTTCCCTCTCTCATACACACACACACAGACACACACACATATGCACACACACATCTATATGACATACATATTTGATGCATATGTTTATATGTCATTATATAAGTTGGCTCAAGAAGGCTGATAGTGTTTTTCAGGTCTTCTACTCTTATTTTAACACTTTTTCTATCAGTAACAGATGAATGTTGACATCTTCATCTGACTAAATAGAGGCACCCAGCAATCACCTGATCATCTACAAAGAAAAACTAAAGTATCAGATAACATAGCAGCACTTTGAGGTGAGTGTGAAAATCAACAGGAAAAAATAAAAAAGAAATCTTATAAGATTCTGGAGACCAGGAACAATAGCGTAGTACTAAAACAAAATATCCAAGTACCTCCCATACAAGTTCCACAGTTAGGGAGAGGAAGCCACCCCTCTGCAGGTATAAGGGTGAAGGAGAGAGTCCCAGCAAACTCTCCCAGAACAGATGCTGACAACCCTTCCAGACTTGCAGCCTAACTAGATAAGTAACCTTAAATCTGCACAGTGGTAAAGCAAACTCACAGGGTGCTGTAACAAGGAACTAATTTGAGATAGGGCCTTCTGTCTGAATTTGGAGTGATTTAAGCGTAGGAAAACCCTGTGTATTCCCATCTCTGGGATCCCACCAACATTCCACTGTGCTGCCTCAGTGGATCACTGCCTCATGAACCAAACTTGGCTGAGTAGAGCATCTTTTACTTAAAGGCACCCTGTCCCATGGGTGATGGGTGTTGAGAAAAGGGAGGGAAGAAAGGATACCACTCTTAAAAACTAGGAGATTTAGGAGTTTTCCCTCTCAGACCAGGGATGTGGCCTGTCATGTGAAGATTCACACAGGTGCAGGACTAAGGAAAGCCTACTATATAGTATCTGCCATCCATGCTCCAAGGCCTGCACATGAGCTCCTGCCACTCCAGGGCAGGAAAGAACTCTACAGTTCCATTGCTGCTCCCCACACATAGGCATGTTGATATGTTCTTTTTTTTTGGCACTGGAGATTGAACTCAGGGCACTCAACCACTGAGCCACATCCCCAGCCCTATTTTGTGTTTTATGTAGAGACAGGGTCTCACTGAGTTACTTAGCGCCTCGCCGTTGCTGAGGCTGGCTTTGAACTCGCGATTCTCCTGTCTCAGCCTCCCTAAGTGCTGAGGTTACAGGCTTCTGCCCCTGTGCCTGGCTTGATGTGTTCTTTAGTAATGCTGAACTTCAGCTGTCACCTTGCTTTCAGGGCATATAACATAGAGAGGTCCAGAGAGAAAATGCCTGGCATCAACCACACTGCCCTCCCCAGTGTCCATAGGAATTTCAACAGAATGTCCGGGGAGCACATGGCCAAGGGAAGCTTAATAGGAATTTTACATGGTTATAGCCAAAACCTACTCCTGCTTACTGTATGGCAGGAACTACAGCTAAAGGGGGTGGGAGAACAGAGGCAATTGTTTCCCTTTCCCAGGGCATACATAAGCAAAGAAGAGACCCCCAAGAGCAAATTTGTTCAGTTTTTTCAGCATTCCACTCATGCTCCCTCCATATAGGACATTACACCTGAAAGATTTATGGGTAGAAAAGTTCTAGTTGTGATCCATTTTGAGTTTTTTGTTAAGGATGAGAGAGTGGGATCAACTGTCAGTTTTCTGCAGGTGAATATCCAGTTTCCCTGGCATCTTGTGTTGAAGAGGCTGTATTTTCTCCACTGTATATTTTTGGTGACATTGTTTACAATTGGTTGTAGATTTCTTTTTGAGAACTCTATTTTGTTCCATTGATCTAGATATGTTTTTTCCTGCCATCACCATGCTGGTTTTATGACTATGGTTCTACAGCATGTTCTAAAATCAGGTATTGTGATATACCTGGCTTTATTCTTTTTTTTTTTAAATTTTTTAAATTGTTGATGGACACAATATCTTTATTTTATTGCTATGTATGTGGTGCTGAGGATCGAACCCAGGGCCTCTCGCATGCAAGGCAAGCGCTCTACCGCTGAGCTACAATCCCAGCCCCTGGCTTTATTCTTTTCACTCAAGATTACTTGGGATTACTAGGGTCTTTTACATTTCCATGAGTTTTGAAATTGTTTTTATAATTTTTTAAATAATTTCATTGGCATTTAGAAGGAGATTGCTTTGAATCTATAGATTATTTTGGGTATTTGGGGCATTTAAACAATATTTATTCTTCCAATCCATAAACATGGAATATTTTTCCATCTTTGTGTGTCTTCTTCAATTACTTTTCTCAGAGTTTTGTAATTTTTATTGTAAAAATGTTTAACCTTCTTGGTTAAGTTTATTCCAAGGGTTGGGCGTTATGGTTCATGCCTATAATCCAGTGAATTGAAAGGCTGAAGAACAATCACAAGTTTGAGGATGGCCTAGGCAACTTAGTGAGAACTTGGCTCAATAAAAATTTAAAAAGACTGGAGATGTAGATCAGTAGTAGAGTGCAGTGGGGTTCAATTCCCAGTGTCCACCTAACACACAAATTTTTATTCTTATGAATTTGTTACTATTGTGAATGGGATTTGTTTCTTAGAAAATTTGCTACTGCTGTATGGAAAATCTATTGATTTTATGTTGATTTTTTAAATCCTACTATTTCATCAAATTCATTGATCAGTTCTCACAGCTTTTTGGTAAAGATTTTGTTTTCCTATATACAGAATCAAATCACCTGGCAAACAAGGATAATTTTACTCCCTCCATTTCTGTTTCTATGCCTTTTATTTCTTTCTCTTGCCTAATTATATTCACACACAAAAAAACTTCTAGTACAATATTGGATAAGATTAGTAAGAATGGTGAGCACATTTGCCTGTTCTTGGTACTGATCATAGATGAAATACTTCTTTTCCCATTCAGTATAATATTGGCTATGGGTTTGTCATAGATAGCTTTTACTATGTTGAGGTATCATTCTTTTATACTAACTTATTGTGGTTTTTATCATGAAAAGTTGTTAAGTTTCATCAAATGTTGATATTATCCTGATTTTTATTGTTTCTTCTGTAAACGTGACCTGTTATATTTACTGATTTAAGTATATTGAACTTAATATAAGACCTGAAACTCTGGAACTGCTAGAAGAAAATGGGGACAACATTTCAAGACATTGTGCATGCAAAAATTTTCTGCATAGGATCCCAAAAGTAGAGGATACAAGCGAAAATTGATAACCTACAGCATAAGAGAAAATATTTGCTGCTCAATCAAAAGGGGATTAACATCCAGAATATATAAAGAATTCAAAAAAACAAGTAATCCAATAAACATTGCTCGAAAGGGGAAATACAAGTGGACAATAACTATATGAAAAAATAATATCATTAGCCATTAGGAAAATGCAAATCAAAACTAGAATAAGGTATCTTCCCACCCCAATTAAAATGACTTATCAATAGAACAAAAAGCAAAATTTACAGATGCTGTCCTATGTTGGTGTGAATGTAAAGTAGTTCAGCCACTATTGAATACAGTATGGAGGTTCCTCATAAACTAAAAGCAGAACTACCATAAGATCCAACTATCCTATTCCTACATAGGTAGCCTCAGGAAAAAAAAAGTCAGCCTCCCTGAGCTGCTGTCTTTATCTCCTCAATTCAGTATGAGCTCCAGATCTCTTTGGTTATTTCTCTTTGCTCTGCAGTCAGGCCATTTCTTCTTGTCAGAAAGCCAGAACAATTGTGAATTGAGCTGCTATAAACATTGAAGTGGCTGTGTCATTGTAGTAGGCTGTTTTAAAGTCTTTGGGGTATAGAAGAAGGAGTGGGATAGCTGGGTCAAATGGTGGTTCCATTCCAAGTTCTCCAAGGAATCTCCATACTGCTTTCCAGATTGGTTGCACCAATTTGCAGTCCCACCAGCAATGTATGAGGGTGCCTTTTCCCCCACATCCTTGCCAACACTTACTGTTGCTTGTATTCTTGATAATTGCCATTCTGACTGGTGTGAGATGAAATCTTAGAGTAGCTTTGATTTGCATTTCTCTAATTGCTAGAGATGTTGAACATTTTTTCACATGTCTGTTGATCAATTGTATATCTTCTTCTGAGAAGTTTCTGTTCAGCTACTTGGCCCATTTATTGATTGGGTTATTAACTGTGGAACCAACTTGATGCCCTTCAATAGATGAATGGATAAAGAAACTGTGGTATATATACACAATGGAATATTACTCAGAAATAAAAGAGAATAAAATTATGGCACTTGCAGGTAAATGGATGGAGTTGGAGAAAATCATGCTAAGTGAAGTAAGCCAATCCCAAAAAACCAAATGCTGAATGTTCTCTCTGATAAGTGGATGCTGATCCATAATGTGGGGGAGAACACGGGAAGAATGTAGGAACTTTGGTCACAGGGGTGGGAAGGGGAAGGGACATAGGACAGTAAAGACAGTGGAAAATGATGGACATCATAGCCCTAGCTTTATGTATGACTGCATGTATGTTGTGATTCTACATCACATACAACCAAAGAAATGAAAAGTTGTGCTCCATCTCTGTACAATCAATCAAAATGCATTCTGCTATCATGTATACCTAAGTAAAATAAATAAATAAATAAATAAATAAAACTAAAATATAAAGGAAAGAAAAGAAAGCCAGGGAAATAGTAGGACTCAACAGGCTTCTTTCTTTTATGAATTTTAATCTTGTGTTGTCTGTTTCTATATATCAAATGCTTCAAAGATTTTATCCAGTCTTCTAGGTATTTACAGTATCATGGCCACACCTACACAGGAAACCCTCCATCAGAAGAACTCTGATTACTTAAAGGTTTCCTGTGAGGTGCGATTTTTTTCCCTTTTTTTCACCATGTATGTTTTCCATTAGAATCTGTTGTATAACTCCAATTTTTGTAGCTATTCTTTCTTACAAATAATAAAAACAATATAATTTCCAAACTTTCAGCCTTAATATACATTTTTTTCTTCACTTTATATTTAAGATAAAAACTACACAATAAATATCCAGGTATTCTTTTAAATATAAATAAGACTGCCTTCTAAAACTAATAATTTGCTCCAGTTCTATGAATAATCCACATTCTATGCTCCACCAATAATTCTCTTATTTTCTTAAGCCAAAATGAAGTAGTACAAATTTAATTTAATGCTCTGTTCAGTCTAGACACACTCTATTGAATTCCACATTTAATTTTCATAGAAGTAGTGCTAAAGCTTATGCTTTCATTAATTTACCAAACATCTTCACAAAATCCATGACATGGTACTGTCTATACATTATTAAAGGGTAGTAGAACGCCTGATTTCATCTGCAACAAGCAAATAGAATGAGGTATACAATCTTCCTTTTCATTTGACTATAAAAACAAAGTTTTAACTCTGTCCAAGTAAAGCACTCATGAGAAAGTTAAATCCTGCTTAGGGGTAGAATGATAGTGAGTCTCTATACTATATTACTTCACAAAACAGTGTGCTTAAATGAAAAGACTTTGTCAGACTCCATCATTATCAAAAATCACTGGGGATTATCTTGTTGAAAATGATATCATTTTTCATGGCTTTGTCTTTTATGTCTCAAATTCCAAGTTTAAAACAAATCCATTTGAGCCAAAGGTAGTGACAAAGGACTATCACCAATGTCATTTGACAACTCTAATATTTTTTTCCACACATCAAATGACACCCCTGAGGAAAAAAGTCATCTTTGATACTGTTTCAATCATGTAAGCATTTTTTTAGAGAAAAATACAAATGCTACTTGAGATTTTTAAAATAACTCTACCTATTTAACCCAATTTCTGACAGACAACTGATATATAAGCAGAAATAATGGGAAAGCTCCCTTAGAGGAAAATACATTCATCCTTCTGCTATATTACCTGGAAAAACCTATACGTAAAAATTTGGGGCTATAGCTGGGCATGGTGGCACAAGCCTGTAATCCCAGCACTTAGGGAGGCTGAGACAGGAGAATCGCGAGTTCAAAGCCAGCCTCAGCAACGGCGAGGCACTAAGCAACTCAGTGAGACCCTGTCTCTACATAAAATACAAAATAAGGCTGGGGATGTGGCTCAGTGGTTGAGTGCCCCTGAGTTCAATCACCAGTACCAAAAAAAAAAAAAAATTGGGGCTATTCTAGGTAACTGCACCAGGCTTCTGTCTTGGCCCCAACTTGTACTCATAACCAATCCAATGCTCTTCTACAAGTGAGTTTAGTCCATTTTGCTACAAAAGTGAAGAAACTATGTTTCCTTCTTTCTGGTGTATATTCCAGAAAGTTCCATATTGAGAAGCAGATTGTATATAAGTGAATTATAACACAGACAAGGAAAATTCATATCTGAATTCTAAATATTACAGTTCCTATAGTCACTTCACACATGGAATTCTCATTAGCTTGCTCCAAAATATCTGACCTGATGCTTTAATTTATCCCTCACATAGAATTTTATTCTACCAAGTCCCTTTCCTCACTTGTAGACTAACAGAAGTCCATCTCCTTAGCTGCATCCTTAGATTTGTGGATGCAGACTTTCTCTACACAAATATACCTGAAGTTATGAAACCAAAATGGCATTTTACTCAATTACTTTTAGAAGTTAACATACCCTAGTCAGTATTCTGTCTATCTTACTGTGCTTCTGGAAAACCAAAATATAAATAGAAGATTACCTGACCAGCACAGAATCAGAGTGAAAAAATGTAGAGTACATGTAAAAACAAATGTTTAAGAACATCAGATAACTAAAAGTATCATTCCCTACAATAGGATTATACCACAGACCCAAACAAAACACATTAAATATTCAGATCAGAATATGCTATTTTCTTGGACATCACATGTGCCTGTATCTCTTCTTTGACTTACCTTCCACTGTTGGCTAACCCTTCTCTTACAGGATGAGCAGGTTTGTTCTTTAAATATTATCCTCTAATTACTTTAATCTCAAGTCTAGCTTTGTCCTGGAAGCTCTTTCCTAAAGCTGATTGTGAATATTTCTGTTCTGACCCATTATGCACTGAATATGTAATTTGACTGGCAGAAAGTAGCCTTAATTCTGTGTTCACAGGAGGGATTCGTTAGTGAAAAGAACAGTTTATATCCAGTTAAAAGACAGAAGGAAACAAGCTATTCACAACTTCTTACTTTCCTATCAGTACCATAGATACTTGTTTTCTGCAAAAGTAGGCCTATTAAAAAATAGAAAAGGATTAAAATTCCTTGGGTTTGTACCAAAACCTCTTGCTTGAATTGGGTACTAGATATTTAGGTATTGTATCCAGGAACAATATTACAAGGTCTTTAAGCACTGTTTAAACCCAAACTGATCTTAGGCAGAAAGAAAGTAGACTTGACAACCAGCAAACATTCATTTCCTGGATTTCTTTGTTTTTTCCTAAAGGATTTCCTTTAGAGATTTTAAAATCTATTTTTATCTTACCAATGTTGATGTAATTACTTAAAAGTACTATTTTTGGTGTCTGAAATAAAACTCTTGGTATAATGAAAAGAACTCCAATCTAGCACAAAACAATCCAAAGATCGAATCAAGATTTCGCTTTGACCATTCAGTCTGTGTCTTACACATTATTTCCCATTTGGCTGAATTTTCTTTGTATCTAAAATGAGAAACTTTCAACAGACAGTATCTACATTTATTCCAGCTATTCACACTATACAAAATGGGTCTCAGAATGAAACCTATTGAAAATCTAAAACGAAGTAAAAATAAATAGTACCTTATTAATAGAACATGTGTCACTCATCTTCCCACATTTACTTATCAATTCATTATTTAATTAAAATACATACTAAGATCTAGTCAAGCTAGACCAAAGTTTCTTGTGGGCTGTCTCTTATTGACCAGTGTTCAACACATGCTCTGTGTTCCATGTTATCATTGCTCATGAAGGCTACCCCAGCACATACTCCAATCTTACAACTCTTCCTTTCCAATTATTCTTCCGGCCAATTGTCATTCAGTTCTCACTCTCTTAGCTAGTCAGTGACTTTATTAGAGTGTTAAGAGGCAATCCAGTACAGTTGATGGATTAAAATTAAAGATTATATTCATTTTTTTAAAAAATGTCCCATGCTAATATAGTGAGTGTGGCAATAAATCTATAGCTATATATTCAAGTGAATTTCAAGTAAATGCAGAGAGAATACTTTAAGATAAACAGTGCTTCAACAACTGCATAAGATATGGAAAAAAGTAAATGTATCTTAACCTTTACCACACATAATAGAAATTATCTAAAAATTTCTCAAAGGTCTGGAAGTAAAAGCTAAAAAATGAACTTGAAAGAGAAAACTTTTACAGACTTGAGGGTAACAAAAGATATTTCAGATATGACACAGAAAGCATAAGCCATAAATAAATATCATTGATAAAAAGGGACTTTATCAAAATTTAAAATCAGTTCATCCTTAAGTATTATAAGTAAATAAAAAGTAATCCACTATCATGGAGAAGCTATTCTACAGATTCTGTCAGTCAAAGCATCAATATTCAGAATAGAGAGAGAACTCTACAAATTAAAAATAAGAAAATAAAACACCTAAATAACAAAGCATAAAAATAAAGCATTTCAATGTAAAATTTATAACATAATATAAAGTGACCAAAATAAATTTAAAGATGTTAATTTCAGATGTTAATTAGTCTCCAGGGAATTGCAAATTATAATTAAAATGAGATATCATTACACACCTGCTATAAAGATTAATATTTAAAAGACTAAAAGATACCATGTATAATGAGAGGTAGAGAAACTAGAACTCTTCATACATTGCTGATAGCAATTTAAAATAGAAAAATTACTTCGGAAAAGAGTTTGACACTCTTTTACAAAATTAACTACATTGGCTCCTCAGACAAAAGAAATGAAAATGTCTCTTTGTATAATGACTTGGACACCAATTTTCATGGCAGCCTTATTTGTAGTAATCAAAAAGTGGAAGCTGGGCTGGGGTGGTGGCTCAGTGGCAGAGCGCTTGCCTCCTATGAGTGAGGCACTGGGTTCGATCCTCAGCACCATATAATAATAAACAAATAAAGTATTGTGTCCAGCTACAACTAAAAATTTTTTTTAAAAAGTGGAAGCCATTCAAGTGCCCATGAACAGATAAATGGATGAAATGCTGTGTATCTCTACACAACAGAGTATGGCTTAGCCATAAACAGAAGTACAACATAAACATACGACATAAATGGAAATCTAACATATGATCCTAAGTGAAAGATTAGACCCAAAATGTAAAGGCTGCACAATTCCACTTCTATAGAACCCAAAGCAGACAATGTAATAAATGTGACAGAGTTTAGGTCAATGGCTGCCTAAGGCCAAGGACTGAGGGTACAGATTAAGTGTGTTAGGTAGTAGCTAGTAATGAGCAGTGAAATTATGGCAAATTCATAGGTTTACTTTAAGTTACTCTTCAAGTTTTAAGTTACTACCTTAAGGCAAGATGAGTAAATAATTTGTAGCATATAACCTGTAGAAAGGCAGATGAGTAAATAATTTGTAACATATAACCTGTATAAAAACATCAGAACATAAGCCCTGAGAATAAACAAACAAAACTACAAGAGATGAGGGGGGGGGTGTCTTAAGAAAGAACAATTTAGGGGCCAACTCTTGATAGGACCCATAAAGGTCAAGATAAAACTTGAAGTGACGGTGCCAAGTGTCTCCTACTTGCACAGAAGGGGGAATTCTTGAGTGCCGCAGGCACAGTAAGGTAATTTCTGACCAACTACTGACTCCAATGCCCATATTAACATGAGATTTTCTTGTAGATGAAGCCCCCCTAAATAGGATGGCCATCATGGCAGATCTGGAGAAAATCAACTAAAGTCAAAGACTCCACCGCCTGATGTGAAGGAGTAGTTGAGCACCTGACTGGTAAAGAGTAGAGAAGATGGTCCCAGTTCTCATGGTAAATGTCAAACAGTAATAAATTTGGAGACAGCATTGTCTCTCCTTTATCATTCTCTTCTTGAAAGACCTCTCTGCTTGAGTCTTATTTTGCTTTTATTTTATTTTCACCTACTTCCACTCTACTCTCATGTTTACTGAACTTCTCTTGCATGGCTTTTGGTATCTGACTTTAAAGCTTCTGTCATCGGAACACAAGAACTGAGGTTCAGAATTTCGGTTCCTCACTTCCCTGTGACAACTGTAGTGGCATACAAGGAAACCTTTGAAACGTCCTGTATCTTCACTGCAGTCATGATTACACAGTGTATAGACCTTTGTCAAATCTCCTCACATTGGCAGTGAAGGATGAGGGGTAGAGTTCAATGGTAGAGGGCCTGCCTAGCACACTTGAGGTCCTAGGCTGAGTCCTCAGTACTGCCCAAAAGAAAGTAACACATACGCAGAGAAAATTAATGTAGTTTATTTTACACATATTACACACAAAACTGTTACTGTTTTGAAAAATAATTTGTCTCAGCAAAAAAAATAAATAAACAAATAAAAACTAACAATAAGAAAAACCTTAATCCAATTTAAAAACAAACCTAACCTGAAGGAGTTATGTTAGAGGTCAAGGGAGTTTTTCTTTTTAAAACTTGATCTTAGGCCTAAAATTCAAAATTTTCTTTATTTACTCACCACAGATCCTACGTACACCTTCAAAGGAATTCTGTCTAGAAATCAGTTTAAGACTTTGCTGTTTGAAATGATCAAAAATCCTCTGAGACAAGTTAAAAAGTGATATATAACTGGCACATATGAAACTTATTCCATAATTTTAAAATAAGGCTTTTAGTCAAATATAAAATTTATTGCATACACTGTTAAATTTTTGACACATTTATGTATATTGTCACAGAGCTCCAACCAAATGACTGGAGTGAGAGCAATAATTTAGGATATTGAATCTTTGATTTAAGATAGAACAATTTTAAATACATTTTTACAAGCCTCATGTTATTAGGAGCTATCAAAGGACTTACTTTCATACCATTGCTAAAACTTTATTCCATAATGTAGTTCACTCTGTTATTTAAAAATTATAATAATGTATGAGCTATTTTCATATCATATTTGATGATGTATAGCACATAAGCAGAGAAATATTCAGTATACTGAAATATTGAATCAATTTCCTATTGCTTTATAATAAAATCCCTAAAATATAGAGACTTAAAATAACCACCATTTTATTTCTTCACAATTTTATGAGCCAGAAGTTTGAGCTGGGCTGAAATGGATAGATATTCCACTGGTCTCACCGGTAGAGTTGCAATTATTTGGCCACTCAGTTACAGTTGCTCAGTCTAAAACAGCTCCAGAAATTTGTTTGGCTAAGAGTGCTGATATGCAGTGGAGCCTCCCACTCCATGGCTTAGCACCTGTAAGGATGCTGCCTCAGCATCTTCATAGTACGCAGGGTTCCACAGGAGCTACAGCAGAAGCTGAAAAGCCTCTTCAGGGCAAGGCTCAGATCCCCATGATCTCATCTCTGCTCTAATCTCCTGGCCAAACCAAGTTGGAAGACTGGCCCAGTAGAGAGAGACTCTACTTCTTCATGGAAGGAGAGGCAAAATATTTACGAATGTGAATACAGAGATGAAGGAAGTTAGTGGTCACTGTATTAAATCTAAAAGGTGTAAATGAGGAAAATTTAAATAGTAACTTCTAACTTCCTTACAAGTAATATCTTCTACTCATCCCATATTAATCACATCTTTTAATAAGGAGCATTCTTTCTCAGGCTCTTTCTCTCCAAGAATTATGAAAAGACATTCTTATTTCTGAGTTTTGAGCATTGAGCATTCCTATTTTTGATCATAGTTCAAAATTTTCCAGTATGTGTGAAGTCACAAAAAGACTTTTCAAAGCTTAACACAAACACATTTATGGCATGTTTTAGACTTCAAACTTCAAAATGTAGGAAGTAGCCACAAAATGCATATAAGATTGGGCAGAATCCTTGAGGGAAGAGGTTTGAGTGAGTGTTGAAGGCATCACAGATGGTAGATTTCAAAGAGTGACAGTGAACTCCACTTTTTGAGAATAAGGAGTTTACCTTGGAGAATGAGAAATGTGTACACACACACACACACACACATAATAACAATAATAAAACCATACACACAGGGATCTGCCTGTCTGAGTTATCTGGGTTGTGTGAGGAGAGCAACGTGGATTGGAAAGACTAGAGCTTGCTTTCTCTCTCTCTCTAAACAGCTATGAAAGGGAAATTCATAATAATTACAACATGTTACAGATTCAATACAAGGATACTATAAGAAAACTGCAGAAAATATAGCAAAATTACAATATGTGGAAGAGGAAATATACAATATAGATAAAAAATTTAAATTACACATTTTGTTATTTCAAAAATAACTATCAATAAATAGAGACCAAAAAACTCGCATGGAGCAACACTACATGGAAATTATAAGTAACAGTGAAGAGAAGTGCATTGATAAACTTGCAAAGGCTTGAACAAATAAAATAGAAATCCATAGTAATGAAAATAGCTAGAGTTTCCATAAAGAAGAACAAATACTTCAGAAAGCACAAATGGTTATAAGTGAAAAAATAGGCAAATAATAAAAATTAAAAGATACAGAAAACAGGAGGTTTAGATTATAGTTCAGTGGTAGAGCACTTGCCTAGCATGCACAATTTTATGAGTTCAATCTCTAGTACCACTAATAAATAAATAAATAAATAGATAAAAAAGATATATAAAACAGAAAACACATGGGTTCTTCAAAGAAAACCAAAAGTATGTAGCAGGGAAATAATTACAATTTATAATGTAAAAATAGTTCTATGAAATGATTCAGCAATATTAAAAAGTACACACAGCAGAAGAAATAGACCTAAATTAGCTTCCCACCTAAAGACACAACCTGACGAGGTTACTAGACACTGAAACAGGATCAGAAAAATTGTCATTATACAACACTGACTTTCTGCCTAAAGGTAGGATTAGGTCAATGAGGAATCTAGAGGCATGCCCATAGGAGTCAAGAACAAGTCGATTAAGCCAATTCAATTACAAGAAAAGTAGATTAAAAAGAAGATATAAAAGTAACACCATTTGCTCACCAAATAATTACACTTCATTAAAATCAAAAGTATAATTTGAAAATCTTTATGAGCAATGAAATAATTACCAACAGGGTAAATAACTGACATAAAGTTCAATAGCATGATATCAAAAATGAATTTAAATAGATACAGAGAAAAAGCCCCTATTTTCAATGTCAAGATTGAAAGTTAGTCAAGCTAAAGTTCAAATTTTAAATAATTATGCAAATACCATGTGAAGATAACATCAAAACACTCTGAAAGGCATAGTCTTCAACTTAGTCTTCAAACACTACCCTTTGTGGAAAACTAGTCAAGTTTTTCTCAGCTAACCCAATTCTCACAACCACTCATGTTTGTCTAATACCAAGTAATATTTGTCTTAGAAAATATTCTGTTCTATTACTAAAAGAATAGATCAAAAGAAATGCTGATTCTGAAATTACCAAGAAAAAATAAAGAGAAGAATGGCCAGAATAATCTCTGTAAAGAAAATGTAATTAGTGACAATAACCATGTCCAAATTTCAACAGCAACACAGCCTCCATAATCAAATAGTGTGAAAGTGATGCACACGAAGACCAATGGGTCAGTGAAACAGAAGCACAGAAATAGAGCCAAACACTGCATTTAATCAAGATGGTATTTCAAAGGAGTGGAGAAACATTAAATTATTCCATGAATGACACTGAGACCTTGGGAAGGCATTTTGTGAAAACAAACCTGGATCTGACTCTTCCACTCGGAAAAATTGCATGGATTTTCAACAGCAAAGAGCAAAATGTCAAAATTATAAAAGGAATAAAAAGTAAAATGAGAGTACTTCTTCATAACTAAGAGGTAACTTAACATGATTTCCTATCCATGCATAAACAATATGGAGAGTCAAAATTTGCTCTGTCTGCACCAAACTATATTGGCAATGGGCAAACATATCTTAGCTTCAGTTTCCAGGAAATAAAAGCTGCTAAAAGGCAAGAATGTGAACTTACTTAGCAAGATAGACAACTTGCTTAAATAAATGTATATAAAAGAAGTTATAAAAGTAACATGTTTTGCTGATCAAGTAATTGTGCTCTCAAAATCGAAAGCATAAGTTGACATGAAAGAATTTCTAACATAGGGTTAGTAAACTGACATAAATACCTTCAATTAATGATATCAACCATGAATTTGAATATATGGACATAGCTAGAGGGAAAAGTCCTCATTTTCAACAATGAATTTAGACATATAGGAATACCTACAAGGAAAAGTTCTCATTTTCAGTGCCAATGTCAAAGATTCTTATTTCTCTATACCCACCAACTCTAAGTAATTTTGTCCCATTATTTTGTCCACCTCAGGCAACTTTCCTATTCTAAGACCCACCTTAATGCATCCACTCAGGCCCTAAAAACCCTTTAAGTTCCCCTCCCTCAATTTTTACATTTTGAGATATGATTGTTACATTGGTGTTTTCCCTTACTATATTAATTAACTCAACTAATTAGCTGGACTTTAACTTTACCGTTACAGATGTTTTTCTACATGTCTTTTGAAGAGTCAACATTCAACATAACCAAGTCTCAAAATCCAGAAGCCAAAAAAGAAAAAAATTCATGTATTTAATTCTCTGAGTGAATAAAATTATTACATAGCAACACACCCACCACTAACTAGGAAAATATTTGTAGCAAAGGATTGTGTTCCCTAACACACAAAGTGAGCCGATAAAATGTAGATGAAGCAGAAAAAATAAAAACAAAGCCAACAGAAGAATACAATAAAAGTATAAAGAACATGAATAAATAGTTCACCAAGAGAAAACAAATGCTTTCTAAGCATATAATACCTAGCTTCACTAATATTCAGAAATGTGTAAATAAACTGAGAATTTAATATGGAATAGTTATTAACAAAGGAAACATATGAGCACGGTGAGATTAAGCAGACTTGGAATCAGAAGAATAAACTCTAAACTCTCCAGGGCCTGCATAACAACACAGTATTTATTCTTGCATTCATTAACATATTCATTAATGTAACAAACATTTGTTTTAGTATTTCTTGAGATTTTATTATGTATCAGGCATAAGATCTTTGCCATGAGAGAGAGAATCAGTTAAAGAACAGAAAGAATAGGTGTAACACTATCAGAGAAGCTAACTTCTTTTAATAGGTTTCCAGCAGGGAGCAATGCCAGTAGTAAGATGTAAAGGTGGATGTGAGGCTTCACTGAGAAACCTCAGAGATATTAATGTGCTGAAATAAACTTAAGGAAAAGCAAATTAACATGGAATCATGAGAAGCAGCCCCCTTTCACTTAATCCATACGCCCCCACATGTCCCCCACTCAGGACAACTCAGATACATTCCATAACTGCATTTATCCAGAGATTGGAAAAAGAAAGAGATAAGGAGAATGCATTTGGAATATTTTATCATCTCAAAGCTAAAATTTCATTAAGGTTTATAATCAACAATAAGAAATAAAAATATTATAAACATTGCAGAACACAAGGTATCCAACCTCTACACAGCCTCTGACCTCATTCTCCTAGGCTGTGGAGCACAACCTCCATTGTTCAAAAATGCTCTTTGTCTGAAGCAAAATCTCACCAACATTCTGGGTCAATCATTCATAAAAAGAAACCAGACTACACTCTAGTTTACTTGTGCAATATTGTTTTGGGAGACGTAGGTTTCTTCACCTTGGCCATTTGTATCTATACTTCCTCCTCAGACATGAACTTTTTCTTAGTAGCTTTCTTCACTTCCACTTTTCTGAATGTTTGTGTTTACAGAGTCCTCTGTGATTTTTTTTTCTTGTATTTATTCCTAGGAAATTTCAAATCATCTTTCTTTGACTCACTCTACCATAAAATCATTCTCCCTCTGGCGTCTCCAAATATACTCTGCCCACATTTTACATAGTATATTGTTTGGGCTATCTTATAATTACATGTGAACATTTCTGTTTCCCTGACTTATTCCTTAATATATCTTATTCATCTTTGTGTTTTCACCAGCTAGCAAAGAATTAGGTATACAAAAAATAATACTTTCTTGGTGAGTGAAATAAAAAAATGACAAAAGTAACTATAAAAATGTGCAATAATCCAACACCCTGTACTATAATATATAAATAAGCCACATAACCCAGCAACATAGTTTTAATAAAAGGAAAAATAGATACTGAAAAACTTCAGCATTCACTAAAAAAAATAGCTCTGTACACACCTGAAAATAGCAAAGAAGAAAATCTACAAAATAGACTTGTTTCATTTGTGCATTTACAACTCATTTTGTCAATGAATCTTTATTTGAACATATATTATGAGTCAGGTACTCTTTTAGTATACAAAAATATAATTCCTAAATATCTTATAATTTAGAAAACTGGTCCACTTTTTATATTGTCTGATAATTTTACCTATAAGGGTTGATCAATGAAACAACACTTCAATAGTTTTCATGTTAAAGAATCACAAAGATTTAAAGCCAGTTACCATCAAGACAAGTCAAACCCAATCTATGTCTAAAAACTTCAAACACAGCAAGTTATGAAATATTCACATTTTTAATACTAAAATAAATATACATTTAGTTTTAATATACTCTGCAGTGAAAAAAATTTACAATTTTATAATATGTTAAATTACTTAAACATACATGATAGTTTTAGATACTGTCACTTAAATTACTCAGCTTCAACTGCATGGGAAGAAAATGTATCCAAGATATTTCAATCCGTGAAGATTCTAGACACTGTTTCACTGAGAAAATTAACCATAAAATCTACATATAACTGTTCATGTTGGCACTGCATATGTAGAACACTGCAAGTAGTGAACTTATAATGCAAAAAAAGCCAGAAAACTTCAACATGAAGAGGTTCTTTATTAAAAAATCTTTTCTCTAAGATGTTCCAAATATCTGTACAGTGATTCCCAACTCATTAAAAACAGAACAGAAATGTCTAAGTCATAGTCCACTTTCTTTTAATTTAATAAAATTATGATGGCTTAAGGCTTTTACTATCAACTGCAATACATCTAACTTATATTGAATTAGCTAAAATTATCTGTACATCCCAAACTAAAAATTTACTTAGTGGTTTACCCATGGTTAAAAAAATAAACATCAGAATACCAGAATGTTGAATTTTGATTTTGAATAGATTACCATTGAATAAGAAAATGGACATATGCTAACATAAGGTACTAAAAAATTAAAAACAGATTCAGGATGGTTGAATAGAGGTTTTCAACACTTTACAAAGAAGGACAGGTACAACAGGTGCCTTTGGAGGTGGGTGACCATGGGAGAACACTGGAAATCAGCAAGACAGAGAGTGGAACCCTCTAAGATTCAGAGATCAGGGACAACAGCATACTAAGAAAAATAACTTACCCCAGCATTTGCCAACCCAGCTCCACAGCCAGGAGAGGAACAACCTCCCTTGTGCAGGAAGAAGGGTGAAAGAGAGTCCCAGCAAACTCTACCAGTGTAGATGCTAGCAATCTTAGCTACTGAACGGTTTCATAATCCTCACAGGCTTGTAGCTCAGTTAGATAAGTAACCTGATATCTACATGGTTAACTTGTTTTGGAAAAGGATCCAACATCATCAAAGTGAACACACAGGGTACTATGGTGGGAGCCACCTTGAGAAGTGAGCAATTCTAGGTTTCAAAAAATCCTGCATTCCCATCATTGGGACTCTTCAGGTATTCCACTGCACAGGCTTTATTAAGGGAGTCTAGTCCACTCGACCCAGAAGAATGACTAGAATCAAAGCCCAATGAGTGATCTGCACTCCAGAGGATGGGTGTTCCAGCACAGAGGGTAATGAAGGATGCCATCTTTCAGAACTAGGATATGACACTGCTTGCCCTCTAACACCAAGGGCATGGGCAGCTGCACATGACTTCTACCAGTTCCAGGATGAAGGCATGCAGTTCCTGCCATTCCTCCCTATTGTATACCTCACTCAGGTTCCAGTTCCTGGAAGGGCAGGGAGAAACTAGTGGAGTTACCACAGATACTCTGCCACAATAGAATATTAAGGGGTCCTGGAGCAACTGCAAGACTCCAGCCATTGCCCCACCCCTAGGCACACACGACAAAAGGAAACAGAAGAGGAAAAATGCCCAGTTCCAGCTGCACTCCTTCTTACAGGAATGCACTGCCATAGGAACATCAGAGAGTAATGCCATGGTTCATGCTGCTGTACCACCTACATGGTTTCTTCAGCTGCCCCACCACTACACCTTGTCTGACTATGCAATGCCATCAGGATTGGGTATGTGCACCAAAGACGGAGTGTTATGGCTCCTGCCACCATTTCTCTCACAGTGACATCCAGGCCCATAACACTAAATACTCAAATATAAATATTCTAGGCACTTCAGCACTACTAGTCAGAGGTTCTTGTCAGTACCATTGTTAGCATCGAAAGTGTCTGAGGAGCATCCCTACCCTTCCATGGAAGGCAGTAATGCTGGGTCTTTCTAACTCTGTCATGGTATACACTATGCCCCAAATCATTAATACTACTGCAACCCAGCAAGATTATCCTTCAGAAATGAAACAGGAAAAAAAAATGATTCTAAGACAAGCAAAACCTGAGGGAATTCTTGACTACCAGTCCAGCCTCATAAAAGATGCTTAGCAGCTGGGTGTAGTAGTACAAACCTGTAACCTCAGGAAGCTAACAGGAGGATCATGAGTTCAAGATCAGTCTAGACAACTCTGTGAGACCATCTCAAAATAAAATAAAAAGGGCTAGGGAAGTGGCTCAGTGGTAAAACATTTGCCTAGCATATGCAATATGTAATACTGAAAAAGAAATGCTTAAAAGAGCCCTATGTCAAGAAGTAAAAGAAAGATAACTAGCATAATTAAATAATGTAAAAGTACATATCCCACTAGAAGAAAAACACACAAAAGAGAAACTACAAAGTATTAAACATTATTAATAAGACATCAAACCACAAAGGGGAAAAAGGAAAAACACAACAAAGAATATTCAAAGAAACTAAAAGAAAATCAACAGAATAGCAGGTTATAAGTACTTTCAATTACAACCTCAAATCTAAATGAACTAAATTCTCCAATTAAAAGATACAGATTGGGGAGGGCACAGTGGTGCACACCTATAATCCCAGCAGCTCTGAAGACTGAGGCAGGAGGATTAGGAGCTCAAAAACCAGCCTCAGCAATTTACCAAGGCCCTAAGCAACTCAATGAGACCCCATCTCTAAATGAAATGTAAAAAAAAGGACTGAGGATGTGGCTCAGTGGTTAAGCACCTCTGGGTTTAATCTTCAGTACAAAAAAAATCCATTGGTTGAATGGATTTAAAAAGAAAAAACAAAACCAAAAATATGCTGTCTAAAAGAAATTCACTTCACCAGATAAAAACACATGAAGACTGAAAAAATAGAAAATGAAATTAAGAGCAAATAGTATAAAGCAAACAGAAGTAGTTAAACTTATATCTAAGAAGAGATAAAGTTATTATAAAATAGTCAATTATCATTTCATCAAGAAAAATTAACTACTGCAAATTTATATAAACTTACGTCACAACACCCAGTTTTATAAAACAAAAACTGTTAAACCTAAAGTGAGAGATATATTCCAATGCAATAACACTGGGTAACTGTGACATCTCTTTTATGATGGACTGATCATTCAGATTAAAAAAATGAAAGAAACATGAAAATTAGACTTTATTATCTATCATATGGAATTAACAGTTATAAAACATTTCATGCAACAGCTAAAGGATACACATTCTTTTCATTAGCACATTACCTCTAGAATACATGACAATAGTCTGGGAAAAAAATCTTAACAAAAAAAATTTGAAAACACATCCTGTATCTTTTCTGATCACAACAGAATAAAACTACAAGTCAACAACAAAAGAAATTTTAGAAATTACACAAATTGATGGAGACCAAACAACAAATTTTTGAATGAAGAGTGGATCATGGAGTAAATGAAAGGGAAACCTTAAAATTTCTTGAAACAAATGAAAATGAAAACAATATCAAAAGTCATATGATTCAGTAAAAGCAGTACTAAGAGGAACGTTGATAGCAATGAATGCCTACATCAAAAAGAAAAATAGAAAGATTTCAAATAAAATACCTCTTAATATGTCTCAAGGGCTAGATAGCAAGAACAAACCAAACTCAACAGTAGAATGAAGTAAATTACAAAAAAATTAGAGACAAACAATACAAAATATCAATAAAACAAAGAGTTCACTTTTTTTAAAAGGATAATCAAAATTTGCAAAACTTTACATAAACTAACCAATAGGAAAGAAACCTATATAAATAAAATTACACCTGAAAAATGAGACATTATAACTGAAATGCAATTTCAAAACTATATGCTATTATTTTCAAAAACTATGTCAACAAATTGGAAAATCTTTAAATGTACAAATTTCTGGACTTATTTGACTTACCAAAATTTGACCATGAAAACATTTTTTTTAAAAATAAATAGACCAATAACAAGTTATAAGACTTAAGCAGTAATAGTTTCCCAAGAAAGAAAAGCCCAGAATCAGATGGATTTATTGCTGATTTTTATCAAGTATTTTAATTTTTCTCAAACTTTTCCATAGAGTTGAAGGGAGGAGAACCTTTCCACAATTATTCTATGATTCCAACATTACCCTGTTACCAAAACCTGACAAAGACAAAAATGAAACAAAAAAATGTAGATGTACAGATACAAAAATTTTCAACAAAATCCTAGCAAGTCTAATTTGACAGCACTTCATGAATATCATGCACCATGACAAAGTTGTTTCAACTAAGGTATGCAAGGAGTGTTCAACATATGTAAATCAGCAAATTAAATACATCATAACTGAATGAAGATTAAAAATCATGATCACCTCAATAGAAAAAAAGTATTTGATAAAATTCAACATCCATTCATGTTAAAAACCCTGACAATGTAGGTATAGAAGTATTGCTTCTCAATGTAATAAAGGCTACATGAAACAAACCTGTGGGCAAAATAATACTGAATGGGGAAAAGCTTGAAACATTTCCTCTAAGAACTGAGACAAGGCTAGATGCCCACTCTCACTCTCATGTCTATGCTTATTGTGGCAATTTCACAATAGCTAAGATATCACATCTGCCAAGGTATTCATCAATAAATGAATGGATAAAGACATGACATATAAGCACAATGGAGAATTAATTCAACCATAAAGAATAAAATCCTGTCATTTGAAGGAAAATGAATGGAAATGGAGGACATTATGTTAAGTGAAATAAGCCAGACATGGAAAAATCCCTCATATTCTCTCTCATATGTAGAAGCTAGAAAAAGTTGAAATGAAAACAGAATATAGTGATTACTGGAGACTTTGAAGAGAGTGTATGTTGGTGGGTAGGAAGAAGAAGGTTATATTTGATCAGTGCATGTTCCAAGCTTGTATGGAAATATCACACTGAATCCACACATATTTTTAATTAATATATGTTAACATTTTTGAAAAGTATTAGAACTATGAATAGATTTGCAATAAACAGTTTAATAAAACTACATGTTTTCAAAATGCTTAAATACTAAGATGGTGAGATTCTACAAAATAAAATGTTTTTTTACTTTTTTATTGGTAGATTAACGGTATACATAATGATAATATTTGTTATTACACATTTGTACAGTTAAGCAATAACAATGTATTTTTAAAGAATAATAAAATACTATTGGGGATAACTTCAAAAATAATGATTAAGATCTATTGTTTTAAAAAGACATATGATATTTTGGGAGACAGTCTATGGCATTTTTGACTATTTTATGAAATATGAAAGAAGTGAAATGGCCATGGAGCCATTGTTATTAATTTCTAATTGTATCACATGCAAACACCACAATACTTTCCTTTTTCAATCAAATAATATTATCATATTTTTTTGTTCTGTACCTCATGAATCTTGATGTACATGAATATTAGATTGGTAGAATTTAAGATTTAAGAGAAACTTTAGCATACATTCAATATTTCACATAAATACTAGGTGTTTTGAAATTTAAAGTGGCACTGCTTTTCAACAAAAATCATTTTTTTAAAAAAACAAGCTACTACTTAACTCAAATATCATTGTGTAAATCCAATCATTGTTTAATGTATCTGAAAGAGTCTGATAAAGCCAAGAGAGAAGGCAGAAGCTTTTATATGCACTTTTTCCCTAAAACACAACTCACATTCACTTCTCTAAGAATCTCATTTTCTCTTACTTCCTCTACGTTCTTCCTTTTTTTCCTAAGGGTGTCTCAAAAATGCATGTATGCAGCTCAGAATTCTTAAAGCATAAGTTGAATACAAAAATAATTTTTCTGTGGCTTTTGAATTTGTCCTTCAATTAAGTACTTTGGAAGAACAGAGGGAGAAGAGGTGGAAAAGAGGGAGCAGCTTCCACAGTTACCAAGCTAACAAGAATATTTCCAAAAAACAAAGTGATCAGAATCCTCTCAGCCTATGATAAACAGAGGAAAGAATAAAAGGAATCCAAATTCCTCTCTCTATATATTCCTATTTGTGACTTCTGAGAACTTTAGGTGCATTGCATAAATAAAATGTACATTGCAATGAATGGGCAAAAACTGAAGATATTTCCTCTAAAATGAGAAATGAGATAAAAATGTTTACTCTCACCACTCTTATTCAATACAATTCTTGAAATTTTAGCTAGAGCTATTAAACAGGAAAAAAAGGTGGGGGAGGGGAGTGGATATAAACAGGAAAAGAGGAAATTATCCCTATTTGCAGATGATGATTGTACATTTAGAAGATCCTGAAGACTCCACCAAGGTAGAGAGGGACTCAGAATTGATAAATTCAGTAAAGTAGCAGGATACAAAAAAATCAACATACAAAAATCAGTACCTTTTCTATACACTGATAATGAACTCTTCAAGAAAGTAATCAGGAAAACAATCTCAGATAGCCTAAAAACAAAATACCCAGGAATCAACCTAACCAAGGAGGTGAAACATTTCTAGGATGGAAATTCTTAAACAGTGAAGAAAGAAACAAACACAACATGAGACAATGGTAAGACCCCCTGTTGATGGATTAGGATAATTAATATTGTTAAAACTGATACATTATCAAAAACAATCTATGGATTCAATGCAAGCCATCGAAATACCTTTGACACTCTTCACAGAACAAGAAAAAGTAACACTGAAATTGCCTCTCTCACCCTGTACAAAAATCAACTCCAATTGTGCCAAGGACCTTAACAAGAGGCCTGAAAATTTGAAACTACCAGAGGAAACCATAAAGGAAATACTTTAAGATACTGGCACAGGCAATGATTTCCTGAATAGGACTCCAATAGCTTAGGAAATAAAAGAACTGACAATTATATATATATATTTATACACACGCACACACACACACACACACACACATATATATATATATATAAAATTATATCAAAATAAATCTTCTGCAAAGCAAACAACAGAGTGCAGAGACAACCTACAGACTGGAAGAAAATCTTGACTAGCTAACATAAGATTAATATCCAGAATATATAAAGAACTCAAAAAAGGTAACAACAAAAGAATATGCAATCCAGTCAATGAATGGGTGAATGATCTGACCAGATACTTCTCCAAAGGAGTGTAAATGGCCAAAAAAATATGAAAAAATACTCAACATCTTTAGTCATTAAGGAAACACAAATCAAAACCACACTGAGATCCTATCCTATCTCAGTCAAAATGACTATTACCAAAATAATAACTTTTAAAAATAACAAATTGTAGGCAAACATATGGAGAAAAAGCAATACTCATACACTGTTGGTGGGAATGTGAATTAGTACAGTCACTATGGAAAACAACATGGAGTTTCCCAAAATAAATCTACCCTTTGATCCTACACCACTAGTGGATATACACCCAAATGAGATGAAGTCACCATACAAAAGAGATACCTGCATACTCATGTTTATCACAATAGCCAAGGCATAGAATCAGCCTAAGTACCTCTGAACGTATGAATGGATTAAACATTATGTTATAAAGGTATACCATGGAGTTAAATTCAGCCATCAAGAAAATGCAATCTTGGTCTTTGCAGGAAACTGGATGGAACTGGAGGTTTTCAAATCAAGTGGAAAGATAAATACCACATTTTTTTCTGATATACACAAACTTTAACAACAACAAAAAGACTGTTATAAAAGAAGAAGGGGACACAAAGGGAAGGAGGAAAGAAAGGGAATGTAGGAGGGAGGGTGAATATGGTCTAAGCATGATATATGCATGGGGAAATGTTAATCAAGTCCATCAATTTGCACAACTAATATGATTGAATAATTATAATAAAAACTATCAATTATTTTCTTTAAAATGAGAAATAGGATGCTGTTATGAAATCTCCTTTCCTTCCACACATGAATTATTTTTTTTTCAAATACCAAAAATAGTACCCATGTTTAAAATTTTAAGCTGAAGCCAAAATCATGCTTATTAATTATGTACTTAAAATTTACTTCCTTAATCAAAGGGACATCTTCATCAATATTTGAGACATTCTTATCTCATGATATACATAAGTATGCATGTTTCCATACATACCAAAGGAGAAACTGTATTTATTCTTGACAATTCCCACTGTGCTCAAGGTAGACTAGATGTTAGAAATCAGAGGGTACTTTTATTAGCATAGCAAGGTAATGAGACTGGAAATACGTAACAAAGTTCTACATTGATAATTTAAAAAGGGATACAGAGAAAGATTTAAACAGAATATATGATGGCATTTTGTTGAAAAGAGGAACAGAAATCAGAAAAATTTAGGAACTTACATGGGTAAGGATAGAAAGTAGAGCAAAAGATGCCTTGGAAAATGACAGCTGAGAAAGTTTGTGGAAAATAAAGTATCTAATAGAGAGTTCATAAAATTCCTTGCTCTGTGGCTGGTGACATATTCTCTTTTTTGATCCCAATAAGTCTTCAATAAAATCTCCATTACTCATTTGTGTTTGAGGAATAACTTTGCTTTTCGAGTATAAAGACATGGAATATGAGTTCTGCATTGAGAATATTAATATTTTTTTAGTTGTAGATGGATGAAATATCTTTATTTTATTTATTTATTTTTATGTGGTGCTGAGGATCAATCCCAGTGATTCACACATGCGAGGCAAGCGCTCTACCACTGAGCCCCACCCCTAGCCCCAGCCCAATATTAATATTTTTTAAAAGGCCACTAAGACCACAAATATTTTTAGTTTGTCTAATTTTGCATTCCTTCTGTAACATTCTACCAAGTAGGTATCTAAATACAACCCAGCAATCACTATGACAGAACAAACAAAAATACTCATTTTTTAAAATGATCTAATGTTCCTAGAAAACTCACATCTTTATTATATTTAAGCAAAATCTGACTCCTTGTGGCTGCTTCTTGGCTTACTAATCACAGAGGAAAAACACATTTCACCTTTCTATAAATATATTAATGCAATTATTATGGCTCTCACATCTTCAGAATTCATAAAAATAATTGTTTTTGGTTTTGATTAGCCCTTCTAGAGCATGACAGCCTGACAAAGGCCATCATAAAAGAGTACAATAGTTCATTAGACAAGCAAGAACACTATTCAACAATGGCCAATACCACTTTGAAGTTGGTAAGTGGTGAAACAGTTATAAACTACAGCCACAGGGAAAGTTGATATCCAGTAAAGGAGATAATATATCTCCAATGTCTCACCCAATGGGATGTACATTTCAGCTTTGACAGTAATATAGAAGGTGTTAGAATATAGTCCTAAACACTGTCAATGATCCAGCTGCAGAGCAGAGAGTAGAAAGTAGTTTAGGATCACACAGGCTGAACTAGGAAGTTCTAGAGAAAATGTAGGAGCTGATAGTACAGTGTGGTGGAAAAAGGTTAGACTGTAGAATATAGGATGTGGTTTGAGCAGCACATAAACCAGGTGACCTTGGGCATGTTATGTAATCACCCTGAGCCTGTTTCTTCATTTATAAATATGAACAAAAATAATGACATCTTCCTGACAGCATTGGTATATTATATAAGGAAATATATGTAAATCACATTTCACAATTTAAAATTATATTAAACAGTAGCTCCCATGTGTTCTCATTTTATTATCATCACAATTTTCACCAAAATTATTTATTTCCTCAACTAAACTCTGAACTTCTGGAGGCTGGGAATTCTGTCATATTCATAAATGCTGGAGTGCTTATTAAATATTTCTTCAATAAAGATGGAGAAGCTATAAATGTAGAATCTTTGAGTTTTAGGCAATATGCAAAAATGATTTTAAAAATCTATTCAATGATTAGACTGCAAAGTTATGGGATTCATAAAATTAAATCACACATTAATATAAACTGAATCATACTTAATTGTACCTGGACTAAGAATTTTGTATAAACCCCTTAATAAGAAGTAACTACAAGTTCATATCTGAAGATTTGTGGTATTGTTCAAATCGCTACCCCTCTCTGATATGCCCAAACCCATTATTCATTTATCTCTTACTGTGGAAGGATTAATTCATCACTATTGCTGTTGAGCTCAGACATGAAATATGAAATACACAAAGATGAGATGCTTCTTCTGAGCTAAACCTTAAATGTTAAAACTCAGTTTGTCATCTTTCTCCCTCTGTTTTGAGACCATAAATATCCCCAGTAGAACCATTCAGTCAGTCTGGGTGCTGGAGTGAGGACAAAATGAGCAAAGAAAAACCTAACTCCTATTAGACAGTAAGGAAATAGATGAACTTTGGCATATTTAGAAACCAAGAAATCTGTGTCCAAAGCATAATTTAGCCTAAATCAACTGAGAGAATAACAAAACCTCACTAAATGTGATTTGCAGTACTTGTACAAATTATGTCTAATTTAATTTTATGAGAAAATGCCTATGGTTTTCATTCCACACTGTAAATGAAGGCATCCTATGATATTTCATGGAGCATTTGAAAAAATACTCTTAACAATTGCTAAATAAACCATACCTCATCATTGCTAATGAAAGTTCAGTATGTGGGGTTGGGTAGTTGGACGAGAAGTATATTAATAGTTCCCTTAAAGAATTTGTTTAAATAAGACCCCACTACCAAGACCCAGGTATGTCACTAACCTTCAATGTCAATGGTATACAATTACTTACATACCTGTCTTGTTGCTAAAGTGTTTAAATGAGTTTTATACAAAGAAATCCAATAGGACAAAAAAATATGATACATGATATATTCCTTTCAGTTACATATGTAAAACTACTAGAATCATACAATGTAACATCTTATAGTGTTTAACAAATATTTTCAATTTATTATAACATCTATGATGGTCTTAATAACCACTATTCTGTTATTCAAAGTGAAACGTCTTGCATTTTGTCAATAACAAGCAACACAAAAATTATTTTGGGCTAGAAAACAACGAAAGAATGCAAAACAAAACATTTGACAAAGTACAGCATCCACTGATGCCCAAAACACTAGGAAAACTATGGATAGTAGGAATATACCTCAACATTGTAAAAGCTATACATGCTAAACCCAAAGCCAACATCATTCTAAATGGAGAAAAATTGAAAGCATTCCCTCTAAAAACTGGAACAAGACAGGGATGCCCTCTTTCACCACTTCTAGTCAACATAGTCCTTGAAACCCTAGCCAGAGCAATTAGGCAAAAGCAAGAAAGTAAAGGGATATGAATAGGAAAAGAAGAGCACCAAATACCCCTATTTGCCAATGACATGACAGAAGATCAAAAAAACTATAACAGAAAGCTTCTAGAACTCATAAATGAATTCAGCAAAGTAGTAGGATATAAAATTCCTATATACCAATGATAAATAAGCTAAAAGAGAAATCAGGAAAACTATCTTATTCCTAATAGCTTCAAAAAAGAAAACACACAAGCACTGAGGAATTAATCTAACAAAAGATCTAAAAGACCTCTACAACAAAAAATATAGAACACTGAAGAAAGAAATTGAAGACGACCTTACAAGATGGAAAGACCCCCTACGTTCTTGGTTAGGCAGAATTAATATTGTCAAAATGGCCATACTACCAAAAGGGCTATACAGATTTAATGCAATTCCAAATAAAATTCCAGTGATACTCTACATATGAATAGAAAAAGCAGCCATGAAATTAATATGGAAAAACAAGAGGCCCAGAATAACCAAAGCAATCCTTAGCAAGAAAAATGAAGCAGGGTGCATCATAATACCAGACCTTAAATTGTACTACAGGGCTATATTAACAAAAATAAACATGATATTGGCACCAAAACAGGCATGAAGACCTATGGAACAAAATAGAAGACACAGAGACAAACCCACGGAAATACAGTTATCTCATCCTACACAAAGGCACAATAAATGAACATTTGAGAAAAGATAGCCTCTTCAACAAAGGGTGCTGGGAAAACTGGAAATACATATGTAGTACAATAACATTTAACCCCCACGTATCAAACTGCATAAAAAATCAACTAAAAGTGGATCAAGGATCTAGGCTTTGGACAAGAGACTCTGCACCTACCAGAAGAAAATGTAGGCCCAACTCTCCATCATGTAGGCTTAAGAACCAACTTGCTCAACAAGACTCTTAGGGTGCAAGAAATAAAATCAAAAATCAATAAATGGGATGGTATCAAACTAAAAAGCTTCTTCACAGCCAGGCATGGTGGCACACATCTGTAATCCCAGCAACTCAGGAAGCTGAGAAAGGAGTATTACAAGTTCAAAGCCAGCCTCAGCAACTTAGTGAGGCTCTAAGCAACTAGCAAGACCCTGTCTCAAAATAAAAAATAAAACAGGCTTGGAATGTGTCTCAGTGGTTATGCACATCTGGATTCTATCCCTAGGACCTAAATAAATAAATAGATAGATAGATAAATAAATCTTCTTCACAGCAAAGGAAATAATCAACATGAACAGAGAGCCTACAAAATGGGGTAAAATCTTTGCCACCTGCATAACAGAGCACTAATCTTTGGGATATACAAAGAATTAAAAAAGAAAAAAGCTTAACACCAAAAAAGCAAACAACTCAATCAATAAATGGGCAAAGGAACTGAATAGGCACTTCACAGAAGAAATACAAGTGGTCAAAAAATATATGAAAAAATGTTCAACATCACTAGCAATTAGAGAAATGCAAATTAAAACTACACTGAGATCCCATCTCACTCCAATCAAAACGGCAATTATCAAGAATACTAACAATAAGCCAGGCGCAATGGCTCACGCTTGTAATCCCAGCACTTTGGGAGGCTGAAACAGGAGAATCGCGAGTTCAAAGCCAGCCTCAGCAATGGCAAGGCACTAAGCAATTCAGTGAGACCCTGTCTCTACATAAAAAACACAAGATAGGACTGGAGATGTGGCTCAGTGGTTGAGTGCCCCTGAGTTCAATCCCCAGTACCAAAAAGAATACCAGCAATAAATATTGGCAAGGATGTGGGGAAAAGGTATGAGAAATACATTGCTGGTGGGACCACAAATTGGTGCAACCACTATGGAAAGCTGTATAGAGGTTCCTTAGAAAACTTCGAATGGAACCACTATTTGACTCAGTTATCCACTCCTCATTTTATACCCCAAAGGACTTAAAATCAGCACCCTACAGTAACACAACCACATCAATGTTTAGCAGCTCAATTCACAATAGCTAAGTTATGGCACCAACCTAGGTGCTCTTCAGCAGATGAATGGATAAAGAAAATGTGGTGTATGTATACAATGGAATATTACTCAGCCTTACAGAAGAATGAAATTATGGCATTTGCAGGAAATGGACTGAACTGGAGAATATCATGCTAAGTGAAATAAACCAGTCTCAAAAAAACCAAAGGCCAAATGTTCTCTCTGATATGTGGATGCTAACCCACAACAAGGGAGGGGGAAAGAGGAGGAATAGAAGTCCATTGAAATAGAGAAAGGAGAATGAATGGAAAGGAGGGAGAATGGGAATACAAAAGACAGTAGAATTAATTGGACATAACTTCCCTATGTTCGTATATGAATACCCAACCAGTGAAACTGCATATCATGTACAACTGCAATAATTGGAACCTGATGAGAATAAGTTATACTCCATGCATGTATAATATGTCAAAATACACTCTACTGTCATGTATATCTAAAAAGATTTTTTTTAAAAAACTGATAATATGCATGTAATAATTCAAATCACTATATTAAATTACATTCTATGATATAGTTAAATGGATAATTCAATTAAGTATCTTGTAATAATTACATTTTTAAAAATAAAACTTCAACATAATGCATATTTTACATAATCATTTTGTACATAGTTTTATTTTTCTTTGATGACACAGAAGAATTTAAGTTTTATGGTAACTCTGATACAGCCTATAAGCATAATTTATGATAGTGCTATAAATACAAGTGTCAATTACCAGAATAAACTCTGAATGGAAGAATTAAAGTATAAAAATGAAAATTATAATTTTTATATTATAATTATTAATCATGTGTATTTAGCTTAAACTTTGAAAATTTCTTCAAAGGATATTGTGTTTTCTAAAATATTGGCATTTTTCCATAAATAAAACTGTTGTTTTGAAGATCATCCTATTTTCCCCAAAGACCTATTTATTATGGTCCATAAACATACAAAAAATAAATTGTTTCATTTTTGTTTTCAAATGTCAGTCAAATAAATCCTAAGCCAACAACTGGGTAAAACATTCTGTTGAGGAATATTACAGTAAGATCAAATTACTCAGTGTATTGTCTAATATTTCATAATGCTTTGACTTTATAGTACTGAGTAACTCCAAATAAGAACAGGAAATCTTAGTATTATAAACTTTTCCCTGGGGTAGTTCTTCAATATTAGCATATTACCATGGTACTACAGAATAAGAAATTGAAACTATTGAATTATAGTCAAATATCCTTTTTATTGGCATGTTACTAATTTTTTTTTTTTGGTACCAGGGATTGAACTCAGAGGTACTCAACCACTGAGCCACATCCCCAGCCCTATTTTGTGTGTTTTAGGTAGAGACAGGATCTCACTGAATTGCTTAGCACCTCGTTGTTGCTGAGGCTGGCTTTGAACTCGCGAATCTCCTGTCTCAGCCTCCCAAAATGCTGGGATTACAGGCGTGTGCCACTGCACCCGGCTGCATGTTACTAATTTTTAAAGGGGGAAACATTCTGATAATACTTTAATGTTTTAAATGAGTAAATAAAAATAAGAATACCTAAAAAATTCAATGGTACCACATATTTAAAAATCTTTATTCAGACTTCACAGAACTGTCAAATCTCTATGCAGTCTTCTTGGTTGATATGTTACACATGACAGAAATTACTTGTTTGTTGAGTGATCCATGCACTAATTACTCACAAACACCAATATGTCTTTGCAGTGCATTAGTAAGACCAGAACACTTCTTAGATCATCTCTGGTCAGATCTATTATCATTCTATTTTATGTATTTCCTCCATTTCAAGTTATCCCTTATTTCCCAAGTATTTCTCAGTTTTAGTATCTCCCATGACCCAGAGTATGACCCCTGAGTTGACATTTTTATTTATTTCATCTTTCATCATCCTCTCTACATTGCCTTTTTGTGGATAATATTGAGAAAAGATTCCTAATGAAACAAAACAAGGCATGGCATGAGCAGAAAGGGGCTTTCAACTACCTACTCCTCCTCCAGAGTCTGATTCACATCCTTGAGTCAAGATTAATTTTTTCCTTTCATCTACTAGAAATCACTGCCATTAAGATTCATTTTTACTGGTGGCAGGGATCACAGTTCAAAGGGAAGCTTATGACTCTTCTCCATCTACCCTCTGTCTCTCATGCAACTCTATGTCCCCGAGGGAAAAAGTATTGTCACCATTGACCAGGTTTTAGAACATTATATGAAACTCCAAGTGGAATTAACAATCACAGCACATGTGAGCTGACTGGCTTTGTTTTTCTTTTCTTTTCTTTGTTTTTCTTCTCCTATACAAGGTGTCTGTCCTTGCTATAGTTTGGATCTAGTCTATCCCCTAAAGGCCCAGGAGTTAAAGGCTTGGGAGGTAGTGGAACCTTGAGTAGGTGGGGCTCAGAAGAAGAGAGTTAGGTCATTGGGAGCAAGCCCTTAGCAGGGATACAGGGACCCCAGCCCCTTACTGTCTCTCTTTTTGCTTCCCCACCTTAAGGTGAACAGTCCTCCTCCACCAGGTGTTCCTGCCATGATATGTTCTGCCACTACAGACCCAAAGCAATAAGATTAAGTGACATAGACTAAAACATTGAACACTTTGAGCCAAAATTTAAGTACCTTTCCCCACTTAAGGTACTTTGTCAGCCAGGTACAATGGCACACACCTGTAATCCCAGCACTTTGGGAGGCTGAGACAGGAGAATCACAAGTTCAAAGCCAGCCTCAGCAACAGCGAGGCGCTAAGCAATTCAGTGAGACCCTGTCTCTACATAAAACACAAAATAGGGCTGGGGGTGTGGCTCAGTGGTCAAGTATCCCTGAGTTCAATCCCTGGTACCAATAAATAAATAAATAAACAAACAAACAAATAAAAATAAATTCCCCATTTAAGGTACTTTGTCACACAGACAGAAAGCTGACTACACAGTTTTAAGTCTCCAAAGCAACTACCTCAAGAACCACCTGCTCCCCACCATCCCTAATGCAAGTGGAACTTGGCTCTGCAGGTGGCATGTGTGCAAAAGCAAGGTTTCTTGATGCATGTGATCCATCTTTTCTTACATCAAAATAGTCATATCCAGGTTTGAGATTTAGGTTAAAAGGGTAGAAAGGAAGATTAAATCTACAGCCAGCTTTACTTCTAGGCTATCAAGGTTTTAATTCCTTCTCCTCTTCCTAGAAATTGAGGATAAGGTAAGGTCAACTGCTCCAAGTAGGTATAAGCTTCACATGAATTTATCTACTGAGAAAAGCATTTTCTTCACCCAAGACTAAGCCGATCTATGCCTTCCCCAACCATCTGCAGTGATTAATTCTACCTTTAAAATTTATAGATAAGGCATTGTTTTTTACTTATTTGCCTGTTGTAAATACTGATTTTCATTTGTATATACATCCTAAGATTACAACTAAGAAGGCCCAACTATAATTTTTAAAATCAAAGAGTACATCTGATACCTGAACAAATGCACTAACATGAGCATAAATAATAATCATAACTAATGCAATCATGATCAGAGAGGAAAAAAGATGGACAGAAATGTAAAGTTTATAATTTATTCTAATTAATCTTTTTATGAAGTATTCACCATCAGAACTCCTTATGTCTACATGGTTTTGCTCTGAACCTGAAGTGAGCCAAACTTTGATCTTTTTAAATATATTAACGATATATAATAGTACTGAAAATGTTACACTTAATTTTTAAATCACTGTTTATCAACCATAAATATAAATATTAATTGGTTCACTCAACAAAAGTTAACGGGTACAGCCAGGCACGGTGGTGCATGCCTGTAATTCCAGCCGCTCAGAAGGCTGAGGCAGGAAGATCCCGAGTTCAAAGCTAACTTCAGCAAAAGCAAGGTGCTAAGCAACTCAGTGAGATTTTGTCTGTAAATAAAATACAAAACAGGGCTGGAGATGTGGCTCAGTGGTCGAGTGCCCCTGAATTCAATCCCTAGTACCACCCCCCACCAAAAAAAAGCTAATGGGTACATATCTGTATTAGGCAGTATTATGGTTACAAAATATATTTACACATTGTACTTTTATTTATTAATATAAGGCTATCTCCTTAAAGGATCTTAAATCTTGTAGAAATAATCTTTTCAACAGGAATTTTTCTTATTGAGTAAGAAAATAAGGGATAAATTTTAAAATTACTGATAGAATGTACAAACCACAATGATGTTTAGAGCTGTTTAACTAGAAAAACAAGTATTACTTACTATGTCATAGGCTTTGTTATTGTACCAAGTACAGATTAACTATTCTTTGCTAGGTATAACTGCACAATTTCTCACTATTACTGGTTTAAATAGATATTATTTACCAGATATTCAGTTTTAGCTATTTTTCTTTTGTTATTCAGAAATAAACGTGCAAGCTTAATTTTTTTTTATAAAAAAGAGAACTAATAAGAATTCTAGAGGAAGATTTCTTTTTGCTGGTAGGTAAATCCATATGAAGCTTACATCTACTTGGCACAATTGACCTTACTATATTCCCAGTCCAGTCTGAAACATTTGCTTTGCATTCATTTTTTGCCATTTCACATTATCCAGAGTTCTTACAAAAACAAGTTAATATTTCACAGCAGCACATTTCCTTCCTTCTCTTTCATGTGACTGAGAAGATGTATTGAGTTGTTGACTTTGAAAGAGCAAATAAATAATTATCAGGAAATAGCAAGTGTATGAATTAAGGAGTTAAACAGAACAACAAATTCTTAACTGTATAAAGATTAGAATATTGTCAGAACCATATTATAAACTAATGGTCCACTTTTTATTCTTATATTAAGTATTTTTGAAGCACCTCTATAATGTACGATACTACATCAGATGATATGTCACCATACATTTGCATTACATATGTATATGTGTACTGTGTATATATATATGTATAGATATGTATGCATGTTTATATATAAAATGCATAAAACATGTTTAAGTATATGTGTGTCTATATACACATATACACACGCACACACACAACAGAAAACCGTATCTATTTGCAGCATAAATTAGGGATATTGTAAAGTACCTCTTTAACTGTATTAACAGAAAAGACAGACATAATATTTCTAGACAATAGTTCTCTCCATTTAGGATTTGTGTTATAAAATCATATAAAAATCTTAATTATGTAATTTTATTTAAAAATGTTATTTGATGAGCACAGTGTTCCTGAGGTGCTGCCATTGGCATCCAGATTTTAATGAGATAGAAGTTGTGTTATATTTACAACTGAGTCATGGCTCTAAGAAGCTCAGCACAGCTAAGGACCCACAGATCAAATACGGAACAGAAATCATCTTTTCCTGTATTGAAGGTCACAGACATTGCATCAAAGAGAAAGCAGAGTTTCATAAAATCAGAGATTTAAAGTAGACTCAAGAACAGTGAATGAGATGCAAGACTGGCAAACTGAAACAACCTGTTAAAAATTTCCTCCTTAAAAATTTGTGTTTTTAATAAAGCAAGGTATTTTGTGATCATTAGAAACCTCAGAGTCTCCACATTTAAAAATCCATAGTCAGGGATTACAGAACACAACATGAAACATCAACTAGCAAATTGTTCACCGGACATATAACAACAAACTGAGAGAGAAGATGGTAGATTAGAGAAAGGGTGCACTTCCCAGCAGCTCCAGACTTAAAGAGTGGGAAGACTGCTTCTCAGAAAAGTGGGTAACTAAGGAAACTTACTGAAATTCAGTACTATCAGTAAAGAAACTATAAAAACACAAAAAGCTAAAAACTTCAAACATATTATAAGAAATAGTACATCAGAGATGCACCAGCTTGCCTGGCAGCTATGGCTGCTGAGGAAAGTGAAGCTCAGGCAGAGAGAACAGCAAGGTGCGGGAAAAATTGGCTTAAGGAACCTGTGGGATACAGAGGGAAGCAAAGCTGATTTTGAAGGACTCAGAGTTGATGGAAGTTGTCTAATGAAAAGCTACCAAAATTGTTCATCCCATTAGCAGATAGTTTAGCAGAATCCAGTGTTGCTGGCATGGGAGAAATTTATAAGCACTGTGCTGCTGCAACCAGAGGCAGGAGACTGGGATCTCTTAAAGGAAGTTTCCAGCTGACCCAGCAATTTTCTGCCTATTCGGGGCCCCATAGTGTGGCTGGACCAGTATGACTGAAATAGGTGCAAAGAAAATTGTGACTAGGGAGGGCATCCATGTTTGGGATGCCGGAGAGAAATCTCCCTTTGTTGTTCAAGTCCCAGAGTTATTAGGAAGATGTCAATGAGGGTGAGAGAGGAGCATCTGTACTCCATCTGTGATTCTAATTCACATCCACAGTGGTGAATGTGAATCCAGTGGAGGTTTAGACACTATACCTTAAAAGTGGAATTTACAGTAGGCCCCTGAAATATACATGTCCAGCAGAGAACAGCAACAGGGTGTGTGAACCAATTATCAAACACCCACCAACACAGTTCCAAAGGTCAGCCAAGACTAAATCTCAACTACTGGAACTTCCAATTTAGATCTCTATACCAGCCCCACCATGTGAGTACACAACAGTCAGCACTTCCCAATCTATCCCATCCTGTACTGGGAAATGGGAAGCTGAGAGCTACTACGCCTAGTTTTGCCTGCTAGCCACAAAGAGTGGCAGCGGGGTGAGAAACACAAAGATGTTGAATTTAACATCCCCGAGTCTTTGACCTAAGGGGTCAAAATAAATACAAAGAATGAAAATCCTAAAAATAAATACAAAGAATGAAAATCCATTCTTTCAACAGTTTTGACTACCTCAGCAGAAATAAGCCCTTTATCAAGGTTTTTTTTTTTTTCATATTTCCAATTTTACTTTACTTCTTCAATTTTAGTTTTATCAAATTTCATTTCAATATATTTTTTTTTTTTTACTTTTTCTAGTTTGCATGATTGTGAGGGAGAGTATGTGGGTAGGTGTGTGTATTCTCACTGAGAGGATATATTTAAAATATATATAATTTTATATACTATTACTTTCATTTGAACTGCTTTCTTCTTCACCTGTTTATTATTTAGCCTTGGTTAGACATAGGTGAAGTAAACTTATATGTGGGTTTTAATTGTTTTGACCTTACGTTTGCTTTTTTGTTCACACTTTAGTGTTCCTTTTATTGCCCCTTCTTCACCCTCTTTCTCCACTAATAGCCAAATTTTCCTATTCCTTCTTCCTGTTTTATTACTTTTAGTTATTTCTACTCCTCTTTCTTTATAGTCATCATCTGCTACCTATTTCCTATCTCTCTGTTCACTTTTAAAATATTTCATACTTTCTCTTGCCTTCCTACTCATTTTTCTGTTCATGTAACAAACTGCAATCCCACTGAAACAACTATATAGCTTATGTATTCTACCTCATTCATGTTGTACTATTAATACAGTGGATGAGATGTAGTAGATGCCTGCTGATTAATATCTGATCTAATTTATAGTTATTGTTGGTGCTGATGTTAGATGCTGACTCCACCATTCCCGTATTAGTGTTAATTAGTGTTGGAGATGTCAAAGTAAATACTGTACACTTATCTTAAGGCTGTACATCTGTTGCTAACATCATTGCAATTACTGGCTCCCCCCTTTCTTCCAAGAAGGATGGAAAATGATTGGGACATTTCAAGTTCACAGAATAGAGATTCTCCTGCTAAGCAATACTTACAACAAAGTAACAGTGAATCTCACTACACACGCAATCTAGCCTCAACTGAGCTTCAATAATAATTCAAGACATAGAATACAGGAGACAAAAATCTCAAACCAACAACCAGGTCCCAGGCAGAAACAACCACAGGGAACATCAAGTCCCACTCCTGAGTATTTACTTATACATCAAACAGAGAATTCTCAGTACAAAAAACAATAGCCACACAAAAAAAGGACATACATATAGAGGAAGGGGAATCCATCAGCACTGATGTGCAAGTCCAAAACTTCTGAAAATATGAGGAAACAGCCTAATAAATCTCCCAAAAAAATTCACAACAAAGGATCCCAAAAATATGGAAGTGGATAAAATTCTAGAGGAAGACTTTAAAAAAATGATTATCAAAAGGTTCGGTGAACTACTTAAAGTTGAAATGAATGAATTAAGAGAGCAGAAACAGAATGAAAGATAATTTCAATAAAGAAACAGAGATAAATAAACCAATCAGAACTCATAGAAATGAAAGACACAATCAAATTAAAGATTCACTTGAAAGCATCACCAACATATTTCACTATATAGAAAATGGAACTCAAGAACTTGAGGACAGAACTTCAGACCTTGAAAACAGGGCATATGAACTTGAATACTCAATATGGAATAAAGGAGGCAGGGGAAGACCATGATGAGAATGTTAAGAATTTTAGGGTGACATCAAGAGAACAAACCTGAGGGTCACTGGAATAGAACATGGAGATATGGGCTAAAGGAATTAAGAATATCTTCAGTGAGAGATAAGAAAAATTTTGCCATATTACATTTTAATGTCTATCTATAGATAGACATTCATATACAGGAGGCATAGAGGACTCTATACACACAAGTTCAAAACAGAACCTCTCCAAGACTCATCATAATGAAAATGCCTAATGTAGAAAATAAGGAAAGAATGTTAAAAGCGGCAAGAGAAAATTATCATGTCACATTAATACATAAACCTAAAAGGCTCACTTTTGACTTCTCAGTTCAGACCCTAATATCAAGTAGGGCCTGGAATGAGATATTCTAAGCTCTAAAAGCAAAAACTCACCAGCCAATATCACTACAGCCAGCAAAACTATCCATTAAATTTAATGAAGATACAAAAATTTATCAAGACAAGAATAAACTACAAGAATTAATGATCAATAAAGCAACACTACAAAGAATACTCAAAGATATATTGCACACAGAGACCCAAAACCAAACCCCAAATCTCCCATATAGATGAAGATCACTAGAAGAAAATCAAGTCAAAATTAAACATAGCAAATGAACCAAAATGGCAGGAAACCACAAACGCATATCTGAAGCAATAATGAATGCAAATAGTCTCAAGTCCCCTATTAAAAAATGTACATCAGCAGAAAGATTTTAAATTAAAAAAATAAAATTCAACTATATTCTGTTTTGAAAATATTCATCTCATAGGTAAAGACACCCACAGGCTAAAAGTAAAAAGATGAGAAAAATACATTCCATGCAAACAGAATCCAGAAACAAGCAGAAGTAGCTGTTTTAATATCTGACAAAGCAGGCTTATACTTCAAAAAACTGCAAAATCTAGAAGAAACTGAAAAATTTCTAGATATATGTGACCTGCCTAAATTGAACCATAAATATACAGAAAACATAGACATAACAATATCAAGTAATGAAATTGAAACAGCAATTAAAAACTTTCTCCTAAAAAACTTCCCAGCTGAGTTCTACCAGACCTTTAAAGAAAAACTAACACCAGTCTTTTTCAAACTGATGCAAAAATACTTAATAAAATATTAGCAAACTGCATTCAAACACATATAAAGAAGATAATACATCCCAAGGATGCAAGGTTGGTTCAATCTATGTATACAAATAAAGGTCATTCACCACATAAATAGTAGAGAAAAACTGAAAGTATCTCCTCTAAAATCAAGAACAAGACAATAATGTCCACCCTCACCACTGCTGTTCAATATAGTTTTTGAAATTTTAGCCAGAGCAATTAGGCAAGATGAGGACATTAAAGGGATACAAATAGGAAAATAAGTCATCAAATCATCTGTTTGCTGATGACATGATCCTATATGTAGAAGACTCTAAAAGTTCTACCAGACTTTCAGAGTTGGTAAATGAATTTGGCAAACTAGCTGGATACAAGATCAACATTCATAAATCAATAACTTTCCTACATTCCAAATGTGATTCTGCCAAGAGAGAAATCAGGGAAAACATCTCATTCACAATAACTTTTTATTTTTATTTTTTGGTGGGAGGAGTGGTTGCTGGTATTGAACTCAGGGGCATTTAGCCACTGAGCCACATCCCCAGCCCTATTTTGTATTTTATTTAGAGACAACGTCTAACTGAGACTACTTAGCACCTCACTTTTGCTGAGGCTCGCTTTGAACTCATGATCCTCCTGTCTCAGACACTCAAGCCCCTGGGATTATAGGAGTCCACTATTGCGCCCAGCTGATATATGGATTTTTAAGCCATGATGTTTATGGTAATGTGTTGCAGCAGCAATAGGAACTAATAAAATTATTATCAATTGAATAAACATGGATAAGATACTTAGTGTATCTAAATCTCAGTCTCTTCCTATGATAGACAGATAATATTCATTCTACAATTATAAGAATTAAGTGAGATATTACACAATTTAAAAATACACATACCCAGCTTTAAAAAATAAAATGCTTGGGAATTAATCTAAGCAAGAAGGTAAAAGACCTCCACGATAAAAACTATAGAACACTAAAGAAAGAAATTGAAAAAAATCTTAGAGGGTAAAAAGACCTCCCATGTTCTTGGATAGGAAGACTTAATATTGTCAAAATGGCCAAACTACCAAATGCAATACACAAATTCATGCAATTCCCATAAAAACATTAAGGGCATTCTTCACAGAACTAAAAAATAAAGTCCTAAAATTCATTTGCAAGAATAAGAGACCTAGAATAACCAAAGCAATCATGAGCAAGAAGAGCAATGCAAGAGGTACCACAATACCTGATCTCAACATATACATCAGAGCTATAATGATAAAAATGGTAAGTTTTGGACATTGAAATAGACATGAACACCAGTTGAATAGAATGGAAGACACAGAGACAATCCCACATGCTTACAGTCATTTGATACTTGACAAAGGTGCCCAAAATATTTCTTGGAGAAAGAAAACCTTGTTAACAAATGGTGCTGGGAAAATAATATCCATACTTAGAAGGATAAAACTAGTTTTTTTTTTATATCAACCTGCACAAAAGTCAACTGAACATGGATCAAAAACTTAGGAATTAGAGCAGAAACTCTGCAACTGCTAGAAGAAAACAGGTTAAACACTCCATAATATTGATGCAGGTAACAATTACCTTAACAAGACCCCTAAAGGTTAAGAAATAAAACCAAGAACCAGTAAATGGAATGGCATCAAATTAAAAAGATTCTGCAAAGCAAAGGAAATGCATAAGAGCATGAAAAAAGCCTATAGGAGAGAATCTTTGCCAGCTAGTCTTCTAACACAGGATTAATATCCAGTATATATAAAGAACTCAAAAACCTTAACACCCCCCCCAAAATATATATATATATATATATAAAATAATAATAAGGCAATAGAACTAAATAGATATTTCTCAAAAGAAGAGATAAAATGGCCAATAAATACATTTTTTAAATGTTTAACATCTCTATCAGGTAAGTGCAAATTAAAACTGCACTAACATTTAATCCTACATCATCCAGAATGGCAACTTTCAAGAGTACAAATAATTATAAATGCTGGCAAGGATGTGGGGAGGTATACTCCTACTATGTTGGTAGGACTGCAAATTAGTACCACCACTCTGGAAAGCATGAAGATTCCTCCAAAAGTTAGGAATAGAATCATCATATCATCTAACTGTCCCACATACTGATATTTATCCAAAAGAATTAAAATTAACATCCTGATACATTCCCATCAGTGTTTAACAGAAGCACAATTCACAATAGCCAAATTTAGCCCAGATGCCTGTCAGTTGATAAATGGATTAAGAAAATGTGGTATATATACACAATGGAGTTTTACTTAGTCATAAAGAAAAAAAAATGATAGCATTTGTTGATAAATGGATGGAATATCATGCTAAGTGAAATAAGCCAGACTCTAAAAATCAAGGGTTGGATGTTCTTCTCTGATATGTGGAAGCTACCACAAAATAAAGAAAAAAGGTGTGAGGATAGGATATCATAAAAACTTGGGGAAGATTAGTGGAACAGAAGGAGTAGATAGGGAGGAGGGACCAGAAGGTGTGGAAATGCAGAATGAATTCAACAAAACCACACTAGATGCATGTATAAATACACTATAGCAAATTTCCCCTTTGTGTATAAAGCATCAATAAAAAGTAAATAAATAAATGAGGGAAAGGAAGATCAATAAAATAGAGAAAGAATCAGGGGAGGTAAGAGGGGGTGCATGGGGACTGAAAGGGGGAAAATCAAATTCCATGCATGTATGATTTTGACAAAATGAATTCAGTGATGATGTATAACTATGATGCTTTAACCAAAATAAGTTTATCTGTTATAAAACAAACATTAACATGGTAAAAGTGTGAAGGAGGACAAGACAGTACAAGTGAAAAAGAAATGTCTTACTCACCGAGACAGAGATCATTTTTATTTTTCCATGTAAACCACTGTTACTCCAATACCCATTACTGAATAAACAATTTTCTCTCCACTGAAATAAAAAGACATCTTTACATAACCAAATACTCATATGGGCCTGTTCCTGAACCCTATTCGTTTCTGCTGAGTCAGATATGCTGAAATATATGGATCTTTTTTTTTGGTACTAATGATTGAACTTAGGAGCACTTGACCATGGAGCCACATTCCTAGCCCTATTTTGTGCTTTATTTAGAGGAAGGGTCTCACTGAGTTGCATAGTACCTTGCTAAGTTGCTAAGACTAGCTTTGAATTCGCAATACTCTTGCCTCAGCCTCTCAAGCCACTGGGATTACAGGCATGAGCCACCATGACCAGCTGAGACATATATATTTTAGCACTAAATATTCTATATGTTTAAAATATACTTCAGTATTTAGTAAGTCATTCTTTTCCTGTCTTATTGCTGTTTTTCATAATTGTCCTGCCAGTTTTGCACATGAACTTGATCTTTAATTCCAAGAAACAAATTCTATCTGGAAGCAATATTGATACTATATATCTTAATAATTTAGGGAGATTACATATTTTCATAATATAAAAATAACTCTCCTAAAGATTGAGGCATTAATTAAACTCTTATGAGAGGATGAAGTGGGATGGAGGTTGTTATATATATATACATATACATATATATATATATATATATATGTATATGTATATATATTCTGTGTCACTTAAAAATAATGTAGTATTACTCAGAGCCAACCTGAAAAGCAGGTATGTATAGCTCAATAAACAAGCATTGACTATATAATAGGATTATTCAAATGAGAAAACATGTTGGCTTCTCCAGGTAAAAATTATATCACCATTAAGTATATTTCTTTGGCAGAATCCTCAACATTCCAAAATTTGAAAACCAACAACCAACAGTTTCATAACCAGTATACCCAGAGAGGAGGGAATTACTTGATCTCACACATAAACAATCTTAGCACGAAGTTATAGGGTGGCATTATAGAAAGCACAATGACATAATATTAAAATATGTAAAATAGAATAGAGTCATGTATCATTTTTGTATCACATTTTATGAGGTGGGGTTCAAAATGCATGATATGTCAATCTGTATGCATCAATGGGGAAAAGTCACACTCCATGACAAGCTGCAAGAACAACAGATATCAGAGTAGACATTTTGCCTGATCTCTGCAAGATGCTCTGTCAAGATGACCTCTATTATCTTACACATGTAAAAATTCAGGCAGCAAAATGATAGAACAGTTCTGGATTTTCAGTCAGAATATCAGGCTTCAGTTTGTAGTTGTTTAGCAAGTGACTTAATCTCTGTACGCTTCATCAATAAAGCGAGGATGCTCAAGCCTCACCAAGTTCCTATGAACATCACAGGAGATTAAACTTGCTCCATGAAACATGAAACTCCTTGCTAACTGTAAAAGCACCCTAATTTATCATTATTTAGGCAGAATCCTTTTGGTCAAAATTATGTAGATCAGTTCTCAAACACACTACAATCCTTCATCTGGTTGTTACAGCACAATAATCTGCATGTAGACATCTCTGTGTTGCCTTAGTCCCTCACAGCCTACTATCTTTTTACTTGAATCATCAGTCACCATCATGACTTTTATTAACCCAACTACCAGAAATGCTGAAAAGGAATGGAGCAGTTTGAGGAGGCATTTACTTTAATTACAAGTTTTTTTGTTTGTTTGTTTGGTACTGGGAATTGAACTCAGGGGCACTCGACCACTGAGCCACATCCCCAGCCCTATTTTGTGTTTTATGTAGAGACAGGGTCTCACTGAGTTGCTTAGAGCCTCGCCATTGCTGAGGCTGGCTTTGAACTTGCAATTCTCCTGTCTCAGCCTCCCTAAGTGCTGTGATTATAGGCTTGAGCCACCGCACCCGGCTAATTACAAGTTTTGAAGCCTCTTTAATCAGGCATCTCACATCCAACTCTGTTGCCAAGGTCATTTAAAAACAATTCTGGATCTAGTCGTAGCCGCTAAGATACATTCTTCAACTTAATTGTGTCATGTACCTTGCTGGTTTGTATGCTAACAATCAACATAAACAATCCATATCATGTGGAATTTGAGCCTTCATTAAAGACAAATGCTATTTCTTTATCAAGAAAGGTTAAACTAGTTCCTTTACCTTATTCTAATCAGAATCAAGTATGTATTACAAGCTGAAGCAAATCACTGCTGCTCAGGGGGTTGATGAAATATACTTCTTCCCACCTCAGATTGTTTGTTTTTCAGTTCATTAGGAAGCTCTCAGCAACACTGCATATACACTTGGTGTACTTCATTTGAAGCAGGGAATTAACACTTAACATTTCTTCAAGCTTGAGTAAAACTGATTTATACCACACTCTATATTCCTTCTGCTCATGCTGCCTGCCCGAAACACATTTTAGTTTGTGAATCCACAACACTCTGCCAAGCACGTTTACCAGGGAAACGGAGGAGTCGAACCTACGTCCCACAGTATGAGCAAGCATGCACAACCCCCTAAGAAAAGCACACTTAAATTTACTGTATGATAAAGCATGTCCACATGGTATTTTAACAAAATAAAGGATATGGGGAGGAGAGTAATAAATTATCACTGCCTTAGAAACAGATTTAACAAGAAGGAGTAGGATTATCACTAAAAACGATCAAAATATGAAGTTCAATCCAAGCACTTAGTTTCTTATATACCAGTTTCTTCAGCTCTGAGCTAGGAGAAACATTCAATATCCAAACAGCTTCACTGAAAAACAATTGTTATTATGAGATTCACAAATGCGAGAGGAAAGGTACAGGAGAATGATACAGACCATATTAACCTAAGTGCAGATATGAACATATTGTAATAAAGCCTACAATTATAATAATTATAATTCATCAATAAAATATTTTTAAAATACCATCCTAATTCTAATTTTAAAAAGTGTTCCAATCATTTGACATACATAATATGAGGTAATCATCTTTCCATAAACAAGACTAAACATTAGTGATAAAATCTTTTACTTATCCTTCTAAATTTTATTTCAGGTTTTGTTTGGTTTCATTTTGCTTTTAAAATTGAAATAGATCTAGCTAAAATTATTTTAGTAACCTCATGCTTATAGTCCATGATAGCAGATTGTTATAGTAAAGTAATAAAGTTATAGTAGAATAACATCAAAACAATGAGTACCTTGGCTAATATAATCAAGAATTCAAGGAAGACACATCAAACCAATATTATAAAGTTAAATATTACATTTATCCACTTAGTTAATGCAGTTAAATACAAACTATGAAGGCCACGAACTATTCTCACATTCTCTCTCCAGAAGAAATCAAATACATGAAAATTATCAAATCAGAAGATTTAGGTAACATAATCAGATACACAGGCAGATATAGGAGGATCAAAAAGTGGCAAATAACATCTCTCACAGGAAAACTAGAAGCACAGTATTTGATTTACTATAACCCTATATTCCTCAGTAAATGTCAATTATGTCTTCATAACTTTTCATTGGAAGGAACCAATCCCATGTATTAGTTGGCTCTTAAATGTAGGATACTATGCTAGATGTTGGAAAAGACATGATAAATGGTACCTACCTCCATGGCATTTACTGTAATATAAGGATAACAAATAAGTACCAAGTACAATATAGCATCACAAACAAGGAAATGGGTGTCACCAATGTTCTGCAGTAGATTGATGAAAGAAAGGTCACAAGGATAAAGACAGACAAGATTACCTGTTTACATCAGTTGAAATATTTTGATTTGCACATAAAATTGTAGATATTTACATATCTGGTATACTAAACGATAGGACATCAGAGTTTATTTCTTCTATTTAGCTGTAACTTTATACCTGTTGCCTGGCTCCTCCAGATCCCCTCCTCTCCCATGGATATATCTTTTATAATTAAGAGATGATTAAGATTTGACCAAGCCAAGATAAGGGGAATGAATTCCAGGAAGCAGGCACACTATGGATGACAGTGAACACTGAGTGAGAACTGCATATGTTTGACCAGAGCTCAGGGCAGGGGGAGGCATAGCTGAAGGTACAGATGGAGGAGTCCACAAACACTAGACATGTTTGGTGACAGAGGTGGGACTTTATCTTGAAAGTTGAAGAAAACCACCAAAGGTGGTTCAAAAAGTTTTGGTATTTAGCAAGATGTCTCTGGACATGTGGAAAGTGCAATTGACAAGTTTAAGGTCGAAAACTAGATATGATTCAGGACTCAGAGACTTCAGGAAAGAATTAAATAACTTCAGAAAAGAATGTAACCAATTAAAAATAGTTATAGTATTTTTAAAGCTTCAGAGCTTAAGTCAACCATCTACAGCTCTTGACCATTTAGAACTAATTAATAAAAGTCAAGTTTAAAAACATTTTTGGAGTAGTTTTAAATATACAGAAAATTTGCAAATATAGTCCAGAGAGCACTCATATACTCTTCACCCAGTTTTCCCTCTGAAGTGCTTTTAATGAAAAGAAATCAAACATGAGTTTCCTCTGCAGCTTGCTAGTGGCTCTGTTTAAGATGCCAGCATTTTTACAGCTACAGAAATTTAATTGACCAGAAGAAAGTCAGGTCAGCAAAGAAGTAAAAGGAAAATGAAAAAAATTTAATGAAGGAGATAACTTTGTTTTCAAAAGATTTTTTAACATAGTGTCAACTGTCCAGATATTACTATAATTTAGATGGATCAACTAATTCTAGTGATATTTATTCACACTTATTTTATATATATTGTAACCTCTTTGTTTTCCTGAAATAAAGAATTCATGACCTGTATCATTCTCAATTTCCTATTATAAATCTCTAGGAAGATTCTCAGAGATAAAGTCTGAAGCTATATTGGTTATATAAACCAGACAGGTCAAATAATAATGCCTCTGGATCCAGAAATGTCACCAGCTAATATTACTAAGAATTTTGATCATTTAAGATCTTATAAGACTGAGATTTTTTCCACATTCATTTGGTTTATATTCTAAATGGTTAATAAAAACTGAATAATTATAAAAATTAATATAACTGCTCTGGATTTGCTCTAATCAGTAAAGAAACACTTAAGCATTAGGAAAGTTCCTGTCACAGTTCTGATTTGTATTTTTCTACATTAATTAAAAGTTGATTTTAATCCAAGTATCAAAGAGAAAGATGAGAGACACTTTGGAAGATTAATAAGGTTGTTTAAAGAAACCTGTGGAAAATTTTGAGATGTTGTCATTTGAAGTATTTCCAACCTGTTTCAAAAAGAGGTGAATATGAAATGCACAACTTTTCAAAATTTAGATGTTTATATTATGGAAATATGTTTCAATATATGTATAGCATTCACCCAACATTTTATTCCTAAGAAAACAAATCTACACTGATTTTGTTTCTCTGGAGACTCCTGAGTAATACATCTTATTTCATCATCATCAACAAAAACAACTGAAAAAAGAAAGAGAGAAAGATGAGAGTGAGGAAGATAGAAGAGTGTTGCAGGCAAAGGAAGTAAGTTAAAACACAGTCACAAGACAGCCAATAACAATGCATGGACTTTATTAGAATCCAAATCCAAACAACTGAAGTGTTAATGTATAAGACAATCAGGTAATGTCAACACTCAATGGGCATTAAATGGTATTTAGGAAGAATTAAGGTTTGATACTGATATCATGGATGTTTTGCCTCTATCAATTACACTAAAATGTTTGTAACAAAATTACGTGATGTCTGGGATTTTCATAAAAATAACTTGGGGACAATACACAGTAGTGTGGTATAAAGCAATACTGATTATTAGTGAAAAATGCTTGAAGCTGATATGAGATTTGTTATACAATCTCCTTGACTTGTAAATTTTTGGATTATTCAATAATAAAAGTATTTCAAAAATGAACTCTAGTGTCAGTTTTGTGGTTTACCAGATATAGAACTATTAGAAAATCAGTTAACCTATTCTATGCTATTTCCTCATTGATAAGACCATGGACAGATCCATTTAATGAATTTTTGATATTCATTCCACTTGAAATAGTGTGATTTTCAATTCTCAAAGTCCATCACAATTGCTATTAAAAACAGATTCATCTCCCAGCAGCTCAGGATGGTGAGGCAGGAGAATCAAAAGTCCAAGGCCAGCCTCAGCATTCTAGTAAGTCCCTAAGTAACTTAGCAAGACCCTGTCACAAAATTTTTAACAATAATAATAAAACAGGGCTGGGGATGTGGTTAAGTGCCCCTGTGTTCAATTTCTAGTATCAAAAAAAGACCCATCATCCACAAAGTCCTTTTAAGAAACAGTAATTATTCGTTGATTTATTATTTATTCATTGACAGTCAACATGCTGGAAATAAAAAGATGAAAATACTTTCATAATTTTCACTGGATTCTGACTTTGTCAAAAAATACATGTAATGAAGACAAGCGATGCATTAAGGTGAAATTTATTAACTATTTAAGTATGTGATTTAAACCTAACTGTTTTACTAAGGCAATAAAACAACAAAATTTCACAGAACCCCCCTGCTTCCTCCAAAAACGCCTTATTCATAATAAGTATTGCTTACTCCACTAAAAAAAAAGAAATTTTCATTCTTATTGGCTAAGGAAGAAACAGTCTCCCTTTCATGGACCTAGAAAATACCAATCGTCCTTACAGCAAAATTCAAGGCTGAGTTTAAGAACAGAGATTCAACAATTGGATTACTGCTCCTTTGTCCCCCCGCCCCCACCTCTACCATCTAATCTTTAAAAAAATGCAAAATGTATTACCAAGGACAATGACAGACCATGCTATGGGGAACACACTGCTGAAAATAAACTTCTAGCTTGATGTTTTTTAGCATCACAGCCACAGTGAGTCAGTGCTTCTTTAAATTCTCTTTTCAGTGATTAGAAATAGGTTCGCAGAGGTGACCGTGCCTCAACCTGCACGCAACAGGCCTTAGCCTGTATCTCTGTTGATTAAACACAGGGCTCACTCAGCTGTTCACACTGGGGCACAAGAAAGCAAGGTTATCATGCCCATTTAATTACGATATGGTATCTTCTAAGGCCTAGAGAATGCAGATGAACAGAGCACACACACACACACATCTTCCCTTTCTTTCCTCTCTCCCTCCCTTCCCCACTTAGCTGATCCAAACCAAATATGAGAACTTGGAAATATTTAGTTTACAAAGCTTTTTTCAAATCACTGCCTGTACACAGTAATAATCTCTGAATTCTTCGACCTTTTTGAAATGCAAAATATTCTGTTATAAAACCAAGAGACATTACATCACATTCCATAAAGCTGGATTTCTTTTTCTATTTTAAGAAATGTTTCTTTACAATGTCATGCCTTGTGGGTGGAGATAGACAGATATAAGTAGATGCCTTATTGAAAGCAGTGTGTGACAAACTCAGATTTCAAGAACTGGAGAGAGAGATTAAAATGCAGATATCACAGACGCAAATTCACAGGTGCATTGACAGTTGAATCTTCTAGTGACTACTCATCTACCATCTTTTAAGCATTCTTTTTTTTCTCTTGGTGCATGACACCTCCTGAATTCATGGATACTATAATTTGTATCATTCTCTACACTCATACAGTTCAAAAATTGTCATGGTTTCTTTAAAGCCTCCTTTACCAGAGTAACAATATTCAATTTGTTTCATTATTGTGTATGAAGCAAAGAAACACAAATAACCGTATTATGCCTGTTTACTTCTATTTTCAATACTTTGAAGGCTTGTCATTTCTCTATTTTTATCATCTTCCCTGGATCCTCAGACTCCACCAAATGTTTCTACTGTTTTTTGTTTCAATCTGTATCCTATATCCACCCTTGACCCTTCCTCTCACCTGGTCTCTTGATTATTTCATGCCTTTGTATTTCATGCACAGTATTCGTATTCACGCATAGTAAATAATTTCTGAGCTGAACTATTTACTGATATTTAGAGCTAGACTAAGAAATAGAATCAGGTCACTTGGGAGCACGCAGTCAGAAAAGGTGTGCTAACTCCACAATCCAAAAAAAAAAAAAAAAAACCTTAAGGACATGCAGTTTTTTTCTCCTCATCAGTAGTTGCAGAACTGTGGTGTATATCAGAGTCACCTGTGGGGTTTCTTCAGTCACAGATTTCTGAGCTGCACCTGAGTCAGCAAGTCTGAGGAAGGCCAAAGAATTAGTATTTCAAACAAGCTTCTAGTTGAATCATTGGCTGCTCATCAGTATCTCACTTTAGAACATCTCAGATTGAGGCTCTGTGATTATTGCAAATCACTGTCGTTCCTATCCTACTTTTTTAATACTTAATTCTACTTTTTTCTATATCTGGAAGAATTCAACAAATTCTAGCCAAAAAAAAAAAAAAAAATGACCACAACCCACTAAAAACAGTAAATAATTAAAATAATGCTCTATAAAATTGTGATTTCAAATAGCATTTCTATTTATAGTTATTGACATGTTCCATTAGACTAATATAAAAAACTCTAATTTTCTGTTCTGTTTCTAATTTTACTATGAGGTAGGTTTTACTATGAGGTAGATTTTACAGGTAAGCAAGCTAGAGATCAGAGAGGTGAAGAGAGTTGCCCAGGCAAATCAGCTAGTAAATGGAATTAGAATATAATCTTAGACTTGTGTATATGTCTTTCCCTCTAGTCCTTCCTACTTAAGTGTGATCTTCAGACAAGCAGCACCACCTCCACTTGGAAGCTCATTAGAAGTACTCAGGTCTCATTTCAGACCTACTGAATCAGAATCTGAATTTTACCAAGACCTTTGGGTGACTCCTACACATATCACAATCTAAGAGACACTATTCTACACTACCCTGCCTCTCTAAAAATAAATAACTTCAGTCAACTTTCTCCCACCAATTTGAGTGTTGGTTTTCATTTTGCAGCAAAATTCTAAAGTTTTCTCAGGCTAAAGTGTGATTTTTTAGTTACTGTATGTGCATAGATTAATATCTTCCAAGTCAAAAGAAAGGGAAAGCTCTATTCTGTCTTTTATGTGAAGACTATGTACATCTAACTATTTGGAAATTGGAGGTGAATAATAAATTTTTAGATTATTTTAATTGCAACAAATAAACAAAGACAAAGGTTTTCATGTTAATAGAAGGTTTGACTACTTTATTTTTGCTGCTTTGTTCAAGGTATTTCATTCTACAAAGCACTTCATAAGGGGTCTCCTACAAAATCATGACCTAATAATGTATGCTTACTTCTATTAAATTGAACAAAACATGCAACTAATAGTTTATTTTCATGCACTTTACAAATTAAGCATGCTTGGATCAACCCTATTTTTGAATAAAATCCTTCACCAAAGATTAACTCAAAGACCTTGGTTTTTAAATAAATGGTATTTTTCAAGTTAAAATAAATACTCAGGGTAAGCAAAACTGTATCAATACTCTGACAGAAGACTTCAGACAGACCTGAAGATCCACAAAGTAAATTAAATTTTCTGTTACTATCTCAGACTCATGACCCTCTCCCTCAACTCTTCATCTAAAATTGCCACAAATGTTCTGTAACTGGGTCAGGGCACACTTGCTTGGGGGAAGAAAGACATATTAAAGAACATTCAATTATGTCTCAGACATAGGGAGCAAGTGAAGCAAATGTAATATCCTGTCATAAGATTCAAGCATAATTTTCTGCTGCGTCCCAGCTTTCGTCCTCAATTGTCAACATGTGACTCACTCTCTGACACTTGCCGGGAATGCCTCAAACAAATCTCTGGAATTTATTTCCATTCACTGTTTGGTTTGGTTCCATTTATGTTATTTGTCTTATCTATGAAGTTGGTCTTCCCTGAGGTCGGCATGATTTCTATATACTAAGGAAATTGGTTCCTCAGTTCTAATATCTTTGCTATTCATCAAGGGTATGGTTTGATTGTCCTTAAATGCCAATCTAGGACAGAGGACTTGCTAAACTCAGGGTATCGATGAGATCATAACAAAGGGGGACTTGAATTCAGCAGGTGAGCACTAAACTGCCTGCTTATGACTGAACTTACTCAAGGTCAACAGAAAAAGTGAAGCAGAGCTACTGGCAAGCCCGGCTTCATCTTTCATGGCACTTCTGCCAGATCATTAGCCCCTTGCTGGCATCAGGAGCAGCTTCTTATGTCAGATGTCCCAAAAACCACAGTCTCTTGACACACACATACACCCTAGGTATTTAGTGAGCCAAAGAATCAATAAAGGGAAAAATGAAAAAAAAAAAAAAATCAGAATAGAAGACTTTAACATAAAGTGCCCAAACTGATTTCACAAGCAAAGAAATAGGTCTTACAGAAATATGGTTAATCAATTATAAAGATATTAATATATAAGTAGGGATATTGATACAGACAAATACATTGAATTGAACTTGGTACTGGAGCTTGACGATAACCATTTCTATGAAATTTTTGTTGATAATACTGTTCTTTCACTCACTAACAATAAAATCTCAGGCATTCCTTGATCTAAAATACAAAGAGAAAGAAATCAAAGATAATAAATAGGACTGTAAGTAATATTATTGTAGATAAGTCCAATACCCTGGTCCATTTTATGCTGCTCTAACAGAATACCACAGACTGGGTATTTTATGAAGAACAGAAATATTGGATCACAGTTCTGGAGCCTGCGAAGTCCCATATCAAGCACCAGTAGGTTTAGCATTCGATTCCAAGATGGTGCCTTGAAAACTGGATCGTCTGGAGGGGAGAAAGGCTTCATCTTTGCATGGTGGAGGGCAGAACAACAAAGAATGAGACCATTCCCTGAAACCCCTTTTATAATGGAATTAGTCTACTGATGAGAGCAGAGTCCTCATGGCCTAATCACCACCTCAGAGCCCCACTTCCCAAAATTACCCTGACAACTAAACTTCAACAGTTCTGTAGCAGACAAGAACATTCAAACCAGAGTGGGAAAGGACGACAAAAGGCACTTACTTCCCAGATTCCCATCTCTCACAATGTCATCAGAAGATGATTTGAAACACAATTGTTATCCACTGTGACGCTAATCTCAAAGTCACGCACATACCTTGAATGCAACTGTCTTCTTCTTAGAAGCTTCTTACAGACACATCATCCTGAATTTCACTTAAAACAGCTTTAATTAACTTGTATTTTCAGTCTGTATCTGTTTTTAATTCGCTGATATAGAAACTTCAGATCTCCAACACCTACTGTTTTTAGTAACTCCTAAAGTTCCCTCCCTCAAATACAACAGCCTTCTCTATCATAGACTTGTTCACTCTAGATTTCAAATGCATTTCTCTGTTTACCCTGTCTTTTAACACTTTTATATCCAAATAATCTGATTCCTTTGGGTGTCTTTATTTGAAGAATATTCTCTCTTCTTTTTCACTTATTTACCTTGGACTTTCTTCCCTTCCATTATGTCTGCTGAAGATGAAGCAGCCCAAACTTCAATTCAGAGAGAACAAAAAGATGGTATCTTGAGTTAAAGGCAAGGAATTATAAAAACTATAGTATAGTCTGCAAGTAACAAGTCAGAAGAGAGCCTCACAGCTAACCTACATTAACCCAAATGCTAATGGCTAAATGAAATATTCTGAGAACAATTCCCTAACATTAATCATTGATGGTTCAAGTAACAATTTCTATGGTTAGACCCTTGTATATAGATTTTAGGATCAACAAAGGGTTCTCGCACATGAAGAAAGGGATTCTTCTCAATTAAAATGGGGGAGAGGGAGTTCCAATAGACTTTATAGAAGAGGAAATTTACCTTCCTGTTGTTATTTTGGGAGAAGTGTTCCATAGGCCATTTCTTTATACCACCATTCAACAGTGCTTACAATTTATTGTGTCTTTATTTCCAGAAATTTTAACTCAAAGAAGTAACAGTTTCTAAAGACATCCCTATACTTACTAAATGGAGAATGCAGTAATGGGGAAGAGGTTAGCTGTCAGATAAACTTAAAATAGAGAGTATTTGTACAGAGTATTTTTGTATTTCAAGCTTTCATGAACAGTTTGATATTAGCACAAATGTTATAAGTCTGAAAAGCATAACTAAAGAAAACAGTCACATCCTATGATCTCATTCCTTCTTCCTAATTCTGGCTTCTCACTGAGTATTAGTATGGGAGGCTGTTTGTGCTACAGGGAGAGATACTAAGGAGCAAGAAAAATATCAAAGACTTAAAGACTTACATAATTTTCTGTAGTAAAAAGAATATATAAACTCTTCTTTGAAGCCACTCATTCACAAAATGTGAACAACTCTTACTACTACTACACCTTTATGAAGAATAAAAGAAACTGTATCTTACAAGCATTTCCTAAAATACAGAGATTTCATCAAGATACTTCTGTATCATTATCCATGGTGCACAGTCCTGCTCCACAAGGTACCACAGGCAAGGCTGGATCATACCAGGATGTCATCCTGGGAATTCAGGTTAAATAATCAAAAGGTAAATGAGATTGTTTCATATTTCAGATATCAAGCAAAAATAAAGAAAGAGCATTAAAATATGCCACTCTGGAGTTACATGGCTTGGGTTCAAATGCCATCTCTGATCAGCTATGTGACTTTGAACAATTACCCAAATATTTCTGAGCTTCTCCATCTCTAGGACTGAATAAAAATATCTTTTCTATACAGTTACTAAGGGGATCCAAAATGATAAACCAAAGAGGGAACATAGCACATAGTAAACACCTAATAAACACCAGCTATTATTATTAATCCACAATCCATGTGTACATGCATCCTAAGATATCTCCTAATAGGTTTCTCCACTAACCTCAATGTTTGATCCAGTGGATGGATAGCTTAATGGAAATAGAGCAAAGCTGTCAGAACGAGTGTAGTCAAGCTTGCTTCATATCTCAAGCACTAAATTATATTTGACATTTCATTTAAAAATATCAGAGTAACATAATGTAAGCCAATCCCCCACAACCACTTCAGAAAGATGTGTTTTTAAAAGGCAATGAAGTCTTCCTCATTATTACATGGGAAATGGTAAATTTATGATCTTTTTTTTTGCCCAATTTCCTTATTTAACTCAATTTTCCTTGTTTAACATTTTTGCAAACTCATATTGTTTTAGGTTGTTTATTTACCTCTGAACCACAATTCTACATTGTCAATTTTTAATAACTTTAGAGAACAGATTTTAGAGCACTGATGAAAAGTGTCAGGAGTCCGGCACGGTGGTGCAAGCCTATAATCCTAGACTTAGGGAGGCTGAGACAGGAGAATCACGAGTTCAAAGCCAGCCTCAGCAACAGTGAGGCGCTAAGCAACTCAGTGAGACCCTGTCTCTGCATAAAACACAAAATAGGGCTGGTCGAGTGTCCCTGAGTTCAATCTCCAGTACCAAAAAAAAAAAGAAAAGAAAAGTGTCAGGTATTAGAATCAGAAAAAAACTGGGTTCAAATCTCTTCTCTAATAGGGAAATGAAGAGGCATCAGACAAAGGATACAAAATTCCAATAATGCAAAATGAATAAGTCCCAGAGATCTACTGCACAGCATAGTGCCTACAGTTAACAACACTGTATTATATTTTTAAATTTGCTAAGAGGGTATAACAATTTTTCTTATCACAAATAACAACTAACACAAGTTGAGAATAATACATTTGGAGGTGCTGGACATGTTTATGACATAAACTGCAATGGTTTCACTTGTGTATTCTCATCTCCAAACCCATAGAGTTGTGCATAATAAACATGCACAGTTTTTTGTACATAGGCCATACTTCAGAGAAATGGTTAAAAGTTCCCTGTGTTCTGCTACGCACAACCTCTGTATTTTCCAGAGATGGTTGCAACAATTTCAGCCTTGACATCCTTTTAAGTAGTGGTATAAATATCTCCTCCCCTTGAACCTGGGCAGAACTTTATGACAACCAGCAAAGTCTGGTCAAAGCATTGCTTGTAACTTCCATGCCTCAGCATAGAACCAGGCCAACTTCCACCTCACCTCCATGAAGGGCGTACTCTAGGAACCCAAGCAACACTCTAAGGAAGTGACACAATTACACACAAAGACCACGTGGAAAAGCCACATGTCGCTGCTCAGCCAACAGAGGAGCTCATAGCCCAGTCGACTACCAACCTTAGCTGCCAGACATGAGAATGAAGCTGTCTTCCAAAGCCTTCAGATTAGGCATCCAGTCCCCCAAGCCACCATGTCCGTGCTGCACTGTGTCCCAATTCCTGAGCTTCAGAAGCTGTACGACTAATAAGATTATTTGTGGCACTAAGCTCCAGGGTGGTCTACTGTGAAGCAATATCACCTGGAACGGTGAACTAGGCAAGGCATACAGTCAGTCTAACCTTCACTTTCCTTAGTCTCTAATGTGGGGATAATAGCACCCATAACCCAGCTAATGTAGAACAAATGACTCAGATGCAAACACTAAAAAAAAATCAATATTCACGACTGTCTCCATGACCAGACTGCTCAGGTGACCTTCGTGCTAATCTGTTCCAAAGATTGTCAGATGCTGATCAAGATAATGAATAAAAATGAAAGACAGGAAAAATATGAGAGAGAGGAAAAAACAAAACACACTAAAAGACTGCTACAGTGTGGATCATAAGTATCCCCCAAATGCCCATATGGTAAAACCTTATTCTCCAGCACGGTCTTGTTGGGAAGTGAGACCTAGTAGGATGACTTTAGGTAACTGAAGACATGCCACAAATGAGATTTTAAAACCCTGGTTTCTCCCTCTTTCTCTTTTTTGCTTCCTGGGCATCAGGGAAGCAATTTTGCTCTGCCACATGCTCACCATGACGTTCTTGATGCTTCACCCCAAACAATAGGGCCAACCAATCATGGGCTGAAAATTTCAAAACACTGAGCCAAAATTAACCTTTTGTCTTCATAAGTAGATGACCTCATTCACTTGTTATAGTGATGGAAAGCTAACCAACATAAACTTCTAAAAAATAAAATTACCCAGATATCTAAAGAGGCATTATAGGTTTTTCTGAGAAATTTAAGGGTAAAATTTTAGAACTTTCCATTACATATCTTATCTTGAAGCCCTTCCAGACAGTTCTGGGAAAAATCAGACATTATGTTTCAATGCCTTATATAAATGTGTTTATTTTGAATATGACATTGTGGTAAATTGGCCTTAAATCAGAGGACCCAGTTTTTCCTGGATTGTACCAAGCTAAATTCAGTGCTTATTAAGTAGTAAATAAGAATCTTATGAATAGGATCTCAAAAAAAAGCATAATGACAGTACATATTTAACTATCAATCATATTTTCTAATATAGAAAACCCTATGAGCGTTTTCTCAGCCATAGAATTGTACTTCATAATACCTAGGTACATAAAAAAGAAAAAGTGTTTTTGACTTTTTTCAACATTATTTTTGGCATCAGCAAAATATTGTTTTATCTCTATGAAAATAAAATGTTAATAGAGATTGTTTCAACGAGTATTTCCTGGATGCCTTTTTGCATAAATATCATGCATGCATGTGCTGAATATAACATAAAGAAGTATATACATATATATACTTCTTCAGGAAGACTATATTCCATTTGGGAAGGAAATAAGTAACTATCTGATAAATATATAAGGGTCAGATTGCAATATAAGCCAAGAGTAGAAGATTCCTCACAAGATATGTCAAGAGTAAAATACAGAACACAACTGTTATGTGCTCCAGGAAGTGCTGATTCAATTTTGTAAAGTTTTAGAAATTTTTCCTATAGAGCAAATGCTGAGACTGTGCAAGAGAAATAAAACTGGGTATGTAGAAAGTAGGACAGAAGGCATTCTGATCCAGGAACAAAGCTGACAATCCACTTTGTGTGTGTTGTTTGATTAGTTTGTTTCCTTTGTTTTGTTTCTGTTCAAGAAACTGACTACAGCAAAGATATTTGTATATGACAACTCAGTAACAAAAGTGAAAAAGGCAAATTAGAGGCTGTGGTGTGTTTAAACTGTTCCTGAGAGTCAAAGGATCAGTCACTTTAGAAGGAAATAACATGATAAAATATTTTTCAATGCCAACTCTGCAGACATGTACAGGTTACATTGGTAAGAAAAGTGGAAACAGGGTAACTTTTTTCTAGTTAATGCCAAATATATGATAGTAAGAGCACGGATCATCCAAAATTCATTTAAAAAAAGAGACTGGGAGAAGATTTTTACACCACTGCATATAGTCCTTAAATTTAGAAATTATGAAACTTTAGAAAATTTCCACAAATGCATGAGCCAATAACTGGCAAACCTAGACTAAAAACAAATTTTTCAGATTTAAGTCTCCTCTTTCTTTGATACTGTGCCATATATCTTTGCTAGATATTATTAGTTAAATATCCTGGCAATTGATTGCATAACCCCAGGTTTAATCTGAATAACCATGTCTTACTGGAAGTTAGGACTCTTTACACTTCAAGAAAAGAGAGTCTGAACTTTGGAGATCTGGAATTTCTCTGTAAAGTAACTTTTCAGTCATGGGATCATATTAATGTATTTATATGAACTTTGTCATGGTGAAACTTTTATAAATCATGACTGGAAGATCTGCCTTAATAAGTTCAGTATTGAGATAGTGACCACTACTTATTCTTGATGGTTAAGAATAGCTCTTAGGCATTTGGAATGTCTACACAAGGCCACTGAAAAATTTTTTGCATGTCTCAGTTACCTTCAGATATTAATTTCTGCTTTGTTTCTGCAACGTGTTTAAAAGTCAAGAAATGGAGAAGAGCAATGGAAAGTATAGATCATCCTGCACTGTGACTGAAATTGTGGAAACTTTATCCCAGTTGACCCTGCAGAGCTAAGAGTTATTCCCATTCCTAGAAAAGTTGCAATTCCATGGGTAAGTGCTTGGAGCACATTATAGAAAGAGGTTTCTGACACAAACTGGAGAAACAAATAGGTTAAGACTAAGAAAAATATTGTAATTTTAAGGTTAAATGTGGGTCAACATTATTGCTTTAAATCTTGCTCTATTTGTATCATAAAATACTCAATGTCAATATTTACCAATTTATAAAGAATTGTGAATTTTTTTATGAAAATCTGATTTTCTTTTTCAAGCAAACATGAGGTTATACAATGATCATGACCAAAGCCAAAGCTGTACTACCAATCAGTTGTGAAATATTTATATGCCAATTATTTTACATAGCAAGTAATTTTTGAAAATGAGCATAATAAACTAAACTTACTGAACTCCCAAATTAACATCATCATTGTCACAATTGCCTATATTTTATAAAGACATTTAATCTAATTGTTCAGATAGTGGAAACATAAACACCATCTCACTTAATATGATATATTCCTATTGGTCTATTCCCCAAATGAAACTATTTTGAAAAGCTAACAATTTGTTGTCATTGCATTTTTTACACATACATCACATATATGCACATACACATACATATATCTAATAAAATAACACTTTATATACTTGGAGCACTTTATAAATTTGAATGCAATTTAATATTAACTGTCTCTAAAATCTCTCGTGTGGATATTATTTAGAACACTACTGAAATCACCTTTTTGTTCTAAGTCAACCAAGTGCTGTGTACTACCCTGTCTCATGCTATTTTGCAGTAAATCTATTTCACATTTTCACTATTTCATCAAATAGCAGCAATCCTCAAATCAGTCCATTGTAAGATATGCTCAGATGGCAATATGTAAATATATATGAAGATTCAGAGCAAAGACCTTTCTAAGGCTGCTTTAAACACAGAGAATAAAGGGGAAGTGATTTCGGCAGTAAAAGAATCAGCAGGGACCAGAAAGTGCCAACTCTGATTAGAAGCCTTGAAAGCACTAACTGCAGCATCTCAAGGTACAATAGGATTTTCAATAACTCACCCTGCATCACAGTGCTTGTAAGTGGTAAGAGGTGATTGGAGGGGGAAACAGAATTTGACCTTTCCTTACTGAAGTAAAAGAAGAAGTTCATCCATTGAACTGGAAGCTTTTAGTGGAGTTACTAGAAGACAAAGCTACATGCTTGAAAGGAATGGAAAGTGCAGAGCTTCACAGTTTTATCAGAGACGATGCTTCAATCAGTTTGCATTTGACTGAAACTAAAAAGAATTCCTGCAGAACCACTAAACAGTCACCTTTAAGATTCAAAGTTTATCATAAATTTCTCTTCATTAAATTCAACACAGATTGCCAAATGCATTTAGTCCTTCAGAAAAACATCACTGTATTGTACAACATATCAAAGCATATTAAAAGTTATCTGTATAAAAGGAAACATCAAAAGAATTTGTGTTTTTAAAAGCACTCTCTGTTGAGCTGCAGACAAAATATAAACCTTGCTCTTCCTGTCATTCTGTCCCCCAATACCACCTTCATTGAAAGCTATTGTTAAAATGTCCCAGGTATACCTCACATTGGAGAATCTTTTTTGACTTGCCCATAAAAGATGCAGTATTTAAAATACAAATTTTAAATCCTTGAAGGTGCTGAAAAGATAATGTACTACACATGTTAAGTGGGTTTTGTTTTCATGAAGGTTTTTTGTTTTTGTTAAATTGTTTCTTTTCTTAAAATGAAAACTGAGTCGTTTTTCTGTTCCTTCTTAGGCAGGGTAACTGCACAAATCAAAGTAACAGAAGGGGAGTAATCGTTTATCAATCTGTATTTTGTATCCTGAAACTAATTTTTGATCAGTGAAAAGAAAAGCAGCATGTCTTGTCTGCTTCTAAAGAAGATGAGTCATCACTTATTCATTTCTTTTTACCTAAAATGTTGCTCAAAAAGGTAGTAAATATATATGAGGTTCATGAATAAATAAAAACAGAAAATAGACAAGTGAATGAACTACAATATTACTAAGAGTTAAGACAGGCACATTCACTAGAAACTTACAGAAAACAAATGTCACATGCAGCAAGGTGGGTGGACAGAGTACCCTGATAATGACTGAGAAGAACCAGGTTAATGAAGGAAAAATTGTAAATTTTTTTTTTTTTTTTTGGTACTGGGGATTGAACTCAGGGGCACTTGACTACAGAGCCACATCCCCATCCTATTTTGTATTTTATTTAGAGACAGGGTCTCACTGAGTTGCTTAGCGTATTTCAAGGAGTATGAATAAGGGAGGATTCTGGAAATCAGCAAAGCAGTGATGGGACCCTACAACAACAAAGAGAATTAGAAAGGCAATCAACACCACACACATACACATGCAATTTGCAACTTCAATGGAGCTCCTGCAGGGAAAAGTGAGTGGGAAAGTACCAGCAACTCCCACCAAGCAGGACACAGGCAGTCCTAATTGCAGAATTCCAAAGTCTGTAAATACAGTTTAGATATGCAGTCTTATTCCTGGTCTATGAGTGACTGCTTTGTTCCAAAGAAGGAACCCAATCTCCCAACCCCCAAATCCAAGTTTTACAACAACCACTTCTGAAACAATCTTGGTTCAGGGGCCAACATCCAAACCTTCTGATGTTGCCAGAAGGCTTGGATAGGTGCTCAACTCACTAGACAGAAGATAAGCCCCACAGTATCCTGAGGTTTCAGGATCAGAGGTTTCAAAGCCATCCATGAGCCTGAGTCTCACATGTAATTTTCCTACATGAACAAGGGATTGTCTTTCCTAGCCCACAACTTGTATCTGTAAGCTAGGGTTGCAAAATCCCAGCTTCACCTGTGCCTGTCCAATGGCAGCTGGAAAATGTTCCACCTATTTCCTGTAGCTCCAGGAAAGCTGCTACCAGTGACTTTAGAATATAGTAGAATGCACACTCACCCAGAAGGAACTAGGGAGGTATTACCATCCCACAGCTTGGGGACTACAGCTACTGATGCAAAAAGCCTTGGCATTATCTAAGCTTGCCCTTAGGCACTGAGGGAACTGCAGTACCCACCTATGTACTGCAGTTACAGAAGTATGACTACCAATGCCACAAGTCTCATCCACACCAGAGCTTGTCTCATATGGGTTAGGGTCATATTCATTCATGTCCTGCAACTCCAGGACTGCAGATACCAAAGATACAAGCCTCAACACCACCTATGCTCAATCCATAGGACCCAAGGAATAGTTTCCCTGTGTTCTACATCTCCTGGAGCAAGGATACCAGTGTCATGAGCCCAGTTATTACCTTCACATGCCCCAGGAGGTCAAGGGAAGCTCTCCTACATAACCCACAGAGTTTGGCTGCTGGTGTCAAAAGCCCTGGAAATTCTTGTACTTGTCCCTTGAGACCAGAAAAAGGTATCATCTGGGTCCCACAGCTCCATGAAAGTAGCTAACAGTACTACAAACCCTAGCATCAACTGCAATCATCCTCCCAAGACCTAAGGAAGGCCTCCTTTGTGCCCCACATCTTTGAGTCCACAATTACCAGTATCGCAGACCCCATCATCACCTGTGTTTATCCTTCAGTACCTGAGGAAGGTACCAACACATTCTGTGGCTTCAGAACTGTGGCAGTAGGTACCACGAGTATCTCCCAAATACATGCTAAGCATCTAAGGGCAGTTCTCCTTTACATTCTGTGGCCTGGGAACCATGACTACTCCATATCATCTGCACTTCCCTTAAAGACTTGGGATGTTCCTCTGCACATCACACACCAACAAGACTATGGCAGCTGCCATCACAAGTCCTAGTGCTATCAGGGTAATTTGATTCTATAGATATAAGGACACACATCATCGGAAACCTACAACCACTACAATGTACAACTACCTTCAAGAACTACTACAGTTCAGCTTACTGAGGCACCTGTAGACACTGCTGACATTAAAGATGATGAACCACTCAGAGGTTCATCTGAGCTCCCTTATAACCAAGCCCAAAGAAGCTATCAAATTGACATCCTATATTCCATCTATGAGAAAATATTTTTCCTACAAAATCTACTTGATAAAATTTGAAAAGGAGAACATTACATGAAATGCACAGACATTAGTGTAAGGACACAAGCAACATAAAAGGAAATATGACACCTCCAAAGGAGAACAATAATTCTTCTGAAATAGATGTAATTTAAACAAAATCTATGAAATACCGGAAAAAAATAATAATATTAAATAAATTCAGTAAGATGCATTTGAACACAGAAAAACAATACAAATCAAGAAGAAAAATTCAAAGAATGAAAAATTAGAGATATCATAAGTAAGAACCAATTAGAAATCATAAGCTAAAAACTCTAATCAGAGAAATTAAAAAATGTAACAAAGAGCTTCTACAGAGGACTAGAACAGGCAGAAGAAAGAATTCCTGAACTTCAGACCAGGTCTTTTGAAAAATTAACCCAGTTAGGCCCAATTTTAAAAAAGATAAATAAGAAAACACTGTTAAGTAAACCAATATTTGCATTATGGGCATTCTAGAAGATTAAAAGAAAGGATGCAATGCTTTTATAACCTATTTTATGAAATAACAGCCAAAAACTTTACAATTTGTCAAAAAGATATGGACATCTAGATACAAGCAGCTTAAAGTGGCCCAAATAGAAGCAATCTAAAATATAATCAAAATGTCAGAAGCACAAGACAAAAATAGCAAGAGAAAAGCATTACATTACATAACAAACCAAAAGACAATGGAATAATACATTTGAAAAAGAAAAAAAAAACAAAGAAATAAGAGAAACAGAGGAAGGAAGGGGAGAAGAGAGGGAGGGATGAAAGGAAAAGAATGAAGAATGGAAGAAAGAAAAAAGACAGTAACTGTCAACCAATGATAATATGCCCAGCAAAATTATCTTTCCAAAAGGAAAAAGAAATAACGTCATTTCCCAATTAGGAGAAACGAAGAAAATTCATTACCACAAGACCAGCACTACAGGAAATACTTAAGGGAGTTTTACGCTACAAGCAAAAGGATCATAATTATGAAAACACCTGAATACAGAAAACTCACTAGAAAAGATACATGAAAATTAAAGAAGAAAAACTTTATCATGATAGAAACTATCAAATCAAAAATAAATTTTAAAAAGATGTGGAAATGAACTGAAAAATATGCAAAACAGGCAAAATACAATTAACAAAATAACAACAGGAAGTTCATACCTGTAAATAATAACCATTAGTAGATGAATAGATCAAGAAAAGGTCATATATATGCAAAATGAAATCTTGTCATTTGCTCCAACATTGATGAAACCAGAGATCATCATGCTAAGTGTAATAAGCCAAACACAGAAAAACAAATACTATGTATTCCCACTCATTATTGAAAACTAATAGATCAGTTGTGTCAAAGAATAAAATTAACAGTGGTCCTAGAGACAAGAAAGGGGAAGGATATAAAGTAGTTCAATAAGCAGCATCAAGGCATGGAATAGCCAGGTGTAAATCTGTTATCCCAGTAGCTCAAGAGGCTGAGGCAGGAGGATCTTGAGTTCAAACTCAGCATCAGCAACTTAGCAAGCCCCTGTCTCTAAATACAATACAAAAGAAAAAAAAGATTGGGGATATGGTTCAGTGATTAAGTGCCTCTAGTTTAATACTCAGTACCAAAAAAAAAAAAAAAAAAAAGAAGCACAGAGTAATCCCTTCCAGTATTTCTGTAAAATAAGAGGATAACTATGGGTTAAAACATTCTATGATCATTTTAAGAATGACTAGGAGTGTACAAACCCCCCAACACATTCATGTTTGAAGAGATAGAAATCTCTTATCACCCTAGTTATTGCACATTGTATATGTGTATTAAATTGTCATAGCATGTCCTAGAGACATACAAAAATTATGTCTCAATTTAAAATAATATTTGAAAAGATAAATGTCACATTCCAACTAAAGCACTAAGAAAAGAAAAAAAATAATGTGTATGAATAAAGTGAGCAACTAGAAATTAAATAAATAAAGCAACTCCTGAGAGTGCCAATCAGAATAATAGCTTGCCAAGTATGCCCGCCTTCTAATCCTTAAAACCTATAACAATGTCTTCTGTGGTAAGTACATTTCTCAAGTAAATTTACCAAAGTAAGGATGTTGAGATAGCAAGATTATCCAGAATTATCCTGGTAGACACAATGTAATTACCAGGATCCCTGAGAGCAAGGTAGTAGTGTCAGAGTCAGAGCAGGGTTTGTGATGATAAAAGGAGAGTTCTGAGGGAGATAATTGGTTGCTTTGCAGATAGAGCACTGGGGCCCCCACCTAAGGATTGCAACAAGCCTCACAAAGCTGGAAGAGTCAAGGGAAAACACTCTCTTCTGGAATCTCCAGATGGTCTGTAGTCCTGAAAACACCTGGATTATAGCTAACCCAGTGAAATCTGACCTTCAGTAACACAAAATAACAACTTTGCTTTGTTAGAAACCACTGAGTTTGTTACTTTGTTACAACATGAACAGGAAAACAATACACTGGGCTATTACCTTCTACTTTGTAAATATGCTTTCATTAATAACTCAATTAAAAGGAGTCATTTTTATTTAAAAATAAGAATGGGCAAAAAAACATGAAGAAATGTGCAAAAAATTCTAAACTGCCCATTTAAATGATGCTGCTTAATCCAATCAGGTATATCATACAGAGGATGTGCATGTGGCAGATGTAATGCATTAAGGGGAGAATCTACTCATTTGATTTTTAAGCCAAAGTTAATTAAGCTGGAAATGCCATCCCACCATTTGAAGTTTTCTGTCTTGCTATTTTAAAATGTAGTTGTTAATAATAATTCAGACTTGCCATTTAGAAATGACTGCTTTCTTTTCTTTGTCAGATCCTAATCAGCAAGGGAATTCATAATTAAAAATAACTCTAAACCTTGAAAGATAGAAAGCCAACAATCCCATATAAATATGCAAATTTTCTTTATGACTCTTTTAAATGAACCTGCTTCCTCCATTGTGCAAGGATGATAAGTATCCTATTGCACTAATAACCTTTCAATATTATTAACTATGTTTTCCTCTTAGGTCTAAAATAAATACCTGGTTGCTGGTTAAAAAAAATCTCTGGAGAGGAATGGCTGCTAAATGGTGTTTGTTTCTATAAACACAAAATATGTCATTAATCCAGTTTTATCCCAGAGAGGATAGTTGTTTACATGCATTATGGTGATTTTATTGTATCTTATTAAGGAATAATGGCAAACTAAAGCAACTGCATTAACACAGTCTTGTAATAAAAAGTAACGTTTTGCTATTCTAATTAGTTACACTCATTTTAGGAGAGAATGAAGCCAGATATGTTTGGCTATGTTTGAGTCTTTAAAAAGCACTTCTTTTTTTTTTTTTGCACAGGTTTGAAATTCACTGGTTTTTAGCACAGGTGTGCTAAACTGCTGTGCAGGACTGTTCCAGAAAGCAAGGCCAAACATCAGCTGGGAAAAGCTGCTCATACCTCAAGATGCTTCCCAACAAATACGTTGTGTGGCGGCGGAGGGGGGAGGCTGTCCCCATAAAACTGTAAAGAAAAAAAACTAAACTATATGAATTAATTTTTCCATGTATAATTAATTGGCTAGGAAGTTGGCCACTTGCTTTACTGTAAGACCAAATATAGCCACAATTAGTTACACTCAAGCAACTATGTACCTGTGGATTTGGATTAAGATATTTTAAATGGTAGGTATTTCAAAAACTTTGCTCTCAGTAATTTGCATCTCCTTCCAAATATAGCTATATATATATTTTTAACTTACCATTCTTTACCAAATGCAGTGGGTGTCAATGAGTTGCTGTCTCCTCCCCAACACCTGCTGCTTTTCTTTGTCTTCACCATTCTCATAAATGAGTGATGAGATCAACTCTGCTGTGAATCTTTTTGTGAACAAATACTGGAAATACATTTGCATGGAAAGAGTTACTCTGATAGTTATAAGTGTCAGTTCAGTTTTCTTTCCTGTAATATGAAATTGAAATCTTATTTT